>VZRZ01003401.1:166-46161 GCA_013398175.1 Climacteris rufus | reverse complement strand
TAATAATAATAATAATAATAATAATAATAATAATAATAATAGAGTTAATTAAGCAATGAATTCTATGAACTAGTCTTGAGGTAAATGCAAAGAAAGAGGTGAGCTTGGCCACATCAGCAATTAAGAAAATGTCTTCCTCTTTTTAATTATTCTCAGATATTTCATTCTCAGAGGAGCTACTTAGAGCTTTTTGGGGTTTTTTTCTGTCTGTGAAACAATCCACAAAATTTGGTGTGCATGTTACTTGCCCTTGAGGTGTGAGAGTCATCAGTCCAGTCACCCAGCATTTGCAGAAAGAACTTCTGCCTGCATATCAAGGCACAGTTTATCAAGATGGATATTTTAGCAAGAGATAAATTAAAACTTTCCAACAGGAAAAAAATGGATTAAATATTCACTTGGAAAAAAGACAAGTCCTGATAAATTCTTAAAGAGGCCAGGTACCTCACCTGAGCATCAAATAAGGCAGCTGGCCTGAAGAAGAAAGTGCCTCTTACCCAAGGACAAGTTTTTAACAGCTATAATCTCTGCAAGTTACTGATTTTTAAACATAGCTTGATTAGTGGGAAAAGGGGCTGTTTCCCTGGCAACAGCATTTATTAGCATAAAGTAAATATAGTAGTTGTAGGAAATATTCTAGTGTGTGGAGACATAGAGTAACTGGATTTCTTTTGGCAATGGAGAATGGACTTTTAGAGCCAAACTATCCCACCTATGACACCACTGTAGTATATTGGGTGCCATTGTGACTTTAATTTTTCCTAAAGAATTCTGACCTACACAGTGTCATGCTTTCTCACAGTTGCTACTCTGCCAAAGTCAGAACATCTAAAAACATAAAAAATGAAAAAAAGAAATACCCTAGTGAACAATTGTTCAGCGAGAAAGTTAGGAAATCAGACACATCATTTACAAAAGGAGAAAATAATCAATTTTAAAATGGCTAAGCTGACTGAAATCTTATTTTCACATCAATAGCTCTGGTCTCGAATCTGATTTTTGTGCTGCACAAGGGGCACAGGGAAAGGAAACATGCACACTAAAGCCAAGGTTCAGCAACAACTTTCACCATGAATTTCACAAACAAAGTTTTCTGTTAAAGCAAGTGGGGAAGGAAGAATTCACAGCTCTGATTTGTATAGAAAGTAGGACCTTCCTTGGGGCATGCAAAGTCTATACACACATATAGAAATTACAGCAATTGCAGAAGGTTAAAAGGCACAAATGGAATGGAAGAATTAGGTAAATTGGGCTAATTTAGTATGTGCATCCTCTCTGGTTTTTTTCCCCACACAGAGTTCAGACCTATGTGCAGGAGATCTGCTTTCTGCTGCTCTGCAATGTCCTGAGCACACTGCTGCAGGCTCCTTCCACTGTGCAAAGCACATGAATGCTGTGGTCTGATTGTGGAGTGTTTAGGATCTAGAGAAGGTGGTCACTGACTTTGATGGGAATGACAATTTTTCTTCCCATGCACTAGGAACAAAGGACAGCTCTGCTTGTAGTTGATCTAATTAGAGAACTAAAGGTTCTGTTTAAGATACACTAAAAAGAAAAAGATATCTGAGATAAAGATATCTGGAGGATTATTCTGAATCTTCAGCAGAAAGTGTTGGCTGGGAAGCTAAAAGAGTATTATCCCATCCTTTAATGATATACATGGTATAGCAATGCCAGGTGAGCCAGACACAGCATCCAGCAAGAATTTCCAAATCTCTAATGAATCATTAGGTTACACAGCACTTGATCCCAGCAGAGCTGCTTTCCAAAGGGAGATAGTGGTGAATACCAGAGGTGTAGCTGATGCTATTTAATTCTTCTTTTTTTCCCTGGGAACTCACCTGGGACACGAGGAAGGAGGGAAAATTTGTGGGGATAGGAAAATATTAAACCTTTATTCCCTAAAGAGAGGGGGATCTCTCATGGCCTTGTATAACCTTGGATTCCAGCAGAGCAGGGCTGGAGAGTCCAGTTTAATATGTAAACTTCATCCAAAGCCCAGTGAGATCCTCTTTGACTTTGGGCATTAACTCTAGAGATAAATACAGGGAGAATTTAGGCTCAGCAAAGCTGCCTGGAGGCGTGGGCAAAGCTGGCAGCTGCAGAGGACAACGGATTGCTTGGGGCAGGGAAGAATCAAAGAACCTCATCCCTGTTGCCCACTTTATCTACACCAGAGCTGAGGAGAGCCAAGCTGGCAGCAGCTGGGGAGGGAATGGGGAGCAGCAGAATGGGAGCTGCACTGGGGGGGCTGCCTGGCCGAACCCCTGGAAGCAGCAGCCCCCTGTGCCAAACCCTGCCTGCCTGGAGAGAGTCAAAATTGATTTTTGCACACACCTCTGAGAAACCCTGAGCCAGATTTAATTCAACAGGAGCTTAGAGAATGCAAAGGGAAAAATGTAGAATAAAATTCACAAAAAAGGCTGTGTTTCTTCATGTTAAAAGGACTCAGGAAAAGAGGATGAATGTTGTCTTTAAAAAGCCAGTGTTCTGGCATGCAGGGAGAAGAACACATTACAAAGATCTTTTTTTGACTAAAAAGGTGATGTATGACCTGATGAGGTACTACATTGATTTTATAGGTCACTATTTTGTTTTGCAGTTTCCCTTTTCAGCTTTTCTTTATTTCATGGACAATGATAAAGGAAATAGATACATTTGAAAGAAATCACTTGTCTTGCCATTGTATATCTGCTTCTAACTATTAAAATATATTCCATATTAAAATATATTCTATATTAACATGGAATTCCATTTCAATTTGAATAAAACTATTAGAAGGATAAAAAGGAATATTTTATCTTCAAAGATAATTATCCTGAATTAAAACAGTGATACATAGAAACTTTGTTGAGAAACCTTTTCTATTTGAACACACATTTTGAATCTGAGAAAGTCAGGAGTATTATGTTTTTCTCTGAAATTATTAAAAATTTAACCTAGTAATTAATGCTACTTTGTCAAAATGAGTATTTGAATATAAGCATTTAACTCTGAACAAATATACAGAATTAGTTCTGTTTTAAGGAATTAATGTATATTTTTTAACAGGTTTTTTCATAGTTTCCTTGGTGCTGGGGTTTTTGTCTTCTTCTTCTTTATTATGCAGTCAACATATCAGAAAGGTTACTCCAAAGTATCATTATCCAGAAAAGGTTGCAAGATGCCTTCACAAGAATTCTATATTTTGGCAGCATATAATTAAGCTGATTGGAAGTATTGTTCTCCAACTCAAGCTCTCTGAGATGCAGCTTCATGGTTGTTAAATTTACTCCTGAGAAAATTGCTTTTAGACTAAGTGAATTCTTCCCTTAAAAACGTTATACTATCTATAGTCTATTCCATCCCCTGAGAACGTCTTGGGAGAGTGTAAAAGGAACAGATAAAAGTGGTTTTTATATATGAAGTAGAAAACTAAGTTTTTATTTAACTTAAATAATAAGCACTAGAATAAAGCAGCAGTCTAAAAATAAACAAGAGTTTTGAGCACCACATCATTTCAGCCCAAAGCACAGAGAGTGTCTGTCTGAGTTAATTAAATAACTTAGCTTCTGCTTAGCACATACAGGAGGGAGACATTATTCATCTCAGCCCATACTGAAAGGCTGCTAGATTTTGGGCAGATGTTTGAAGGAAATCGTAGCAGTCACTGCTGTCTGAAGAATGCTCAGTCCTTCTCAGACAAGATTAAGCAGCATCATTTTGTCTCATTTACATATGTTGCCACTTCTTTCTCATTAAAAATGGATCTTCAAAGGAGCTCAAGGTAAAAATATTCACTTTATTATGTCCCAGGATCACGTGAAACACCTGAGATCCACAAAAAGACAGGGTGTTCCTCAAAATTACTTTGTGGTCACTGATACTTTTATTGTTATTTCAGCAGGGAATTTTGTTCCCAGGTGACAGAGCTGTTCACTGTGTCTAGAGTTAGAAACAGTCACAACATCCACTCTTCAATCTGAGGGGTTTCCACCATAGAGATGGGGAAGTTCAATCCTGGCTTTGTGATTGCTGTTCACATAATCAAATGTTATGTACATACATAATTTTTAATATCTTCATCTATGAGTTGATTGCACAATTTTACATCAGCAGTATTTCTGCTTAAATATTTACTTTATATAAATAAACCAGATATGTAAATATTTTTAAAACCTCCTGCCTGACCTACTTAATACAAAAGGCCATGGAAGGGATTTGTTAATGTGAAAAGCAAAAGTGTTTATAGCACACCAGTCCTAATAACACCGAACCACAGAATGGTTTGGGTTGGAAGGGACCTTGAGATCATCCAGTTCCAACCCCTTGCCATGGGCAGGGACACCTTCCCCTAGACCAGGTTGCTCAAAGCCTCATCCAACCTGACCTTAAACACTTCCAGGGATGGGGCATTTTCTCTGTATCTGCAATAAAATGTTAATTCCAGTTCTTTTAATGGGACTCTAAATTTGAAGGTTTCATGGAGAGGACTCATTGGATTGATGTGGTGGATCACACCCTTGGTGACCTAGGACCAAACTGTCCAGCTGTAATGTTCATGTTTTTGGAGCAGGACTATATATGGGAGCTGGAAGAACTAGAGAAGCAAAATTTGCCCCTTCCACTGAATTTCCCCTGGTGCTTATACTACACTCCAGCACATTTTCACTCTCACTGATAAAAGTATGAAGCTGAGGACTATCAAACACTTTTCATTTACCCCGTGTAACCTCATGGCTGAAGAACCTGTTATAAATAACTTTATCAATACCTGGCATGGAGAGGTTCATATTCACTGGCTGAATTGGTAATCTCTTGTGGGATTGTTTGTCACCATCTATGGGAAAAGTGTAGTGCAGGGAAATTGATGTTTGATTGATCTCTGCTTTTCTGTGGAATTAATCACTTGTGAACAATTTATAATGCTTATTCAAAAGAGGCTCATCAACAGCCCTTTTGAATTAACATGGGGTAGGCTTTGAAATGATGATCAGGTCTACAAAGGAAGGATTGAGTAAAGATGTTTCAGGAGTTTAGCATTAGTCCAACATCAAGCAGTGGACCTGAAAAATCATGTGGTAACATTTGTTCTTTGGTTAGATATTTTAACCACAAAGCGCATAGATAGCGCATAGACATAAGAAGAATAAAAAGTCATTAAGAAACATATTTTGTACCGGTGTGAGCATGATTTTTTTCTCTGACAGTAGCTGTCACCAAAGCTTCTGCATGTGAAAACATGAACCAATAGTTTTATTTGAAAGAGCATATGTGTGTGTTCCCTTTGGCTTTGTCTCCTCTGTACTGAAATTTAGGTACTTAGTTCTTTTTACAGGTGTTTCATATCAGAACAGGATTAATATATTAAGGAAAACTTAGAATCAGGAATGAAAAGATAATATAAAAAATTCTAATATTGCTCTCTATGTTATGAAAATAAACTGCTAGGAGGACATGTTCAAATTTCTCTGTGTACAGTTTCCATAAATATCATCGTAATTGGAGGCACATAACCTAAACCATATTTATCTGCTTTAGTTACCCAAGGAATTGTTGATAGTGCAATTGAGGGATTAGAAATAGTCACAAATTTTTATGACACTGAAATGTGTTGAATATTAACAGGATAAAATCACAAATGTACTTTTTACATGCCTTGGGAGAATGATTCACTAAAATGTAAAAATGGATGGAGTGCCAGCCATTGTGGTTTTTACTCCTGTAATATTTCCTGTGGTCCAGGATTCCACACTTTGCAGTCAGGTCTTTTTGTGCTGTTCTTGAGTGGTACAATGGGCTTACAAGGCCATGGAAATCTAATGATGATGCTTTTTCTAGTAGTCAACAAAATCCTGGGCACCACCTGGAACTAGAGATAGGTCCATGGTGCCAGAGTGCTCTCTTGCAGTCTCTTTCTGCCTGCCTGCCTTCCTTCCTTTCTTCCTTCCTTCCTTCCTTCCTTCCTTACTTCCTTCCTTCCTTCCTTCCTTCCTTCCTTCCTTCCTTCCTTCCTTCCTTCCTTCCTTCCTTCCTTCCTTCCTTCCCATTTTACCTCCTGCCCAAGTGCAGCTTGGTTGGCAAGGACAATTCCACCTTTACAATATTTTTGTGGACCACTGAGTGATAGATTAAAACTTAGTATGAGGGTAGAAAAAATTCAGCATCTTGTGTAATATCTGACAAGTGCTTTGGGAGAAGAGAGGGAAAGAAGGGAAGAAAGGATCCCATCCTCATTCTAGCCCAGACAGAGTGCTTGTGTTGAGTCTCATGTCCCCTGATTCAGGGGCACTATCACCTAAAAGAGGGATTTTGGTTGGTTGATTTGCTCACTTTTTCACTCAGAGTATTAAGCAGGCAGTCAGCTTCCATCACCAGTCAGCACTGAAGGATATTCTCCCTGTCTACCTATCTACCTGTTAAAATTTAGAAGAAATTTTTTGTGCCCTCCTCCATCTTAAGGAATATACCTTTATCAAGTTATTAATATTCTCTCATAGCATTTAAGCTTCTGAGGCCCCAAGACTTGTCATGGTAGCCTGTAGCATTTCAGTGTCTTCCCTAAGCTCATATCTGTTGATATCTATTTGTGGACAATTTCACCATATTTTATTTCATTGAAATTAAATATGTGAAAAAACTTAAACAAAACAAAATTCAAACCCTCATTATTCTTTTAATAGTAAACCCTCTTTCTATTTAAGAATACATTTCCAAGTAACTTGATAAATCCAGGATCCTCTGAGGAAGCTGATGAAGTTCAGCATGGGTCAGAATTTGCCTTCTGAATCCTTAATAATAAATGAGCTCTAAATTTTGTGGAAAGTTGAGAGAACACATATAAGGAAATTTGGAAATGTACCATTATAAGTTACAAATCCAGATAATTGTCTATAATCCACCTAACACTTTTATTGTGTTTCTAAATGATGAAAAATTGCAGCTCTTCTTGCTTCCCTCATCTTTCTTTTTCTCGTAACATAAATAAATTATTTTGATAAGCTTTTAATTGGGTTTTTTCCCTAATATGACAGGTTTGATTTTGTATGAAAAATTATTGGAAAAATGAAAAAGGAGTTGTTATCAAGAGCACAATATAAACAAGTAAAAAACTGTAAATACTTTCCCAACGAGAAAATAAAAATTTAAAAAATAAAAAGATAAAATTAAAATCCTGCAGCAACATAAATATCTGTATTTTTGTCCCATTACATATATATACTATAAGAACAGAATACATTATTATAATTTTCCATCATATTACTGGAGACTGCTTCAAGAAAAATGAGACTTAGGGAAGACCAAAGTCTCCAAATCAAGAATTTGTCTCTGCTTTCCTGTCTCTTTTCTGACACTGCTGGCATGAAACATCTTGGTTTTCCTTAGTGGTAGGGTTACATATAGTGGATTATCTATGAGTCCTGTAGTAAATCCAACACATGCACAAGCTATTGAATGATTTCTCTGGAATAATATCAGTTCCAAATAGCCTTTTATCACATCAGAGAAAGTCCTCAACTCCACAAATCATAGAAACTAAAAAAAGTTTCCATAATTTATTTTCCAATACTACAAGTGATAACTTTTTTCAGTGTTTGGCAGAGTGTAATGATTTACATCAAATTTAACATTTATCTAAAATCACTTGGCAAGAAAGTGAAAATTCCAGCACAGCATGCTCATCATTGAAATACAAACAGTAGCTGGTTTGGAAAGCAGAAGCTCAGAAAATGGTGATTGCTTTCATCATGCTCTGATTTTGTATTCACATGAATGACCATGAGCTGGGAGTTGCTTTGCATCCAGAGCCAGTGCTGCTGGTCCTTGCTGGCACAGCAAATGGCACAGAAAACATCTAACAGTACACATTCACTCTGCTTTCAGGCAGCAGGCAGTTGTCTGTAGTGTGCTTGGAAACTTTAAATCTCCCTCTTTAAGGTAAAGATGCCCTTTCCCTTGTTTAAAATGAGCTGGCATGTAATTTGTTGTTCTGCCTGTTAACCCAGGAGGCAGCCAATTCCTGTCATTTCAAATACATCCAAAGCCAATGAAGCACAAATGAGATTTTTGTACTTTGCTGGTGGCAGTTCTGCATTGCACACTTATCCTGGAGTTTACTCCTGAAATACTGATCCCATCCAAATTATTTTACATTAATTGCTACACTTTTTTTTTTTTTTGTGTACATTTCTTATATTCTATTTTTTGCTAAACTATAGTAGTTATATTAATTACAAGTTAGTAGTTGGATCAGTGGGTTTATGTACACTCTGGGTTTTGTCTTCCCTTCTTCATCATACTACAAAATAAATCTAGCATTACACAATGTATGCTTTTGTTAGAACACTTGTTCTCATGTTCAGCACAAAACACCTATTCCTTAAAATAATGGATGTGCCACTTAAAAATAGAGAAATGTAAAAGACAGGGAAGGGAAGGATCACTGGAAGGTAGTGGAAGGTGTTCTGGCTGAGAAAAAGAATAAGTAAAAACTCAAAGATTTATTTAAAAAAAAAACTTGTTGCATGACATGGAATCCTTGAGCAGCTGAGAAGACCATATCAATGTGGGGAGACCAAATAAGATGCTGTGGTAATTATATCTGCAGTGGGATTAAACAAGATGATCTCTAATTAATTTCCTTTTGGGAGGAATTAATATTGGTTGGGTTGTTTGGTTTTTTTTTTTTCTGTAATTCCTCATTGTTTCCAAGTTTCAGCTTGAAAATTCTTTTCTCCGGGCAAACTGCACAGTGCTTTACATACCAAACTAGAAATGTGGGAGATGTTACTTATCTTGTGAAATAAAGAGCTCAGAGATCAGTCTGTGACACAAACTGTGCTATTAGGTCAGACCAAAGTACTTTGGTCAATTTGTCAGAAAGCATTCACCCACCACAGACACAATGAAACTCAATTAAATAGTTGGGGATTATTTTATAACGTGATTTCAGTGACATTTTCTCAAAACTTTTAGCTGTTGTCAACCATTTAAATGGAAAATTTCCTTCTTCAGTGCACACCATTCTAAGATAATTTCTGGCCACTTCAGAGGTAACCTTTTCTTTACAGGAATTGTGGCATATACAACAGTAGTGAAAAAGAAATTACCTTCACAGTCATGCACACAGCAGTTTCAACAAGGCTGCATATTTCAGCATGTCAGTAATAAGTCCTGAAGCATCACAAAATAACCATTTGTTATGTCGTTGGGGTCATGAGTGATGAAAAGTTATTGCCATCAGATAGTTGTTTGGTTGCCTGTGTGAGCTGAGTTGGGGGGATGGATCTGACACGTAGTGGGCAGTGGTAAAATACACTGCCATGACTGAGGAGTATTTCTTAAGGCAAAAGATAAAGAATCCCAGGGGAGAGAGGGAGAGGAGCAGGGCAAAGAGAATGGGGAAGATCTTGTAAGAGCTTAACAAAGGTGTGGAAAAGCAATATGCACTTGGAATAACTGCAGGGATAATGGGGATAACTTTGGGTCTTGGATCTATGACTGTAAATAATATATTCCATATGTATTCACCAAGTGCCACTAACAGAGGTGTGCAGTTGGAAGAGGAACTCAACAGCAAGCTAAGACAGTCCAGGTTGATGCCTGATCTAGGAAATACCCATCCCACCTGATTTTTTGTTTGGATTTAAAGGCCAGATCCTCCTCTAATACTTCTGTGCAAAGCCAAAGGCATAGAAACTCCAGTGACATGAAGATATAAAGAATGACATCACTGCAGCATTTATCACCAGATGTCTAACAGGAAGGGAAGGTCCCCTTCATCCAGCTAAAAAAGGGAAGCAATATGTATGTCTGCATAATAAATAGTCTGACTGTAAATGTGACACATCTTTTCAATTGTGGGAGGGTGGCCTCAAAGGCTGTTATTGATGGCATTCTGCAGATTATTATATTATACCCAGGCACTTTCCAGTGTGAGTTGTTCTTTGCACATGTATAATTCAGAAAAAACATCCTTGAATCAATAATAATTTCAGAAGTCAGAAAGACATTCAGTGATCTCAGTCCAGAGATTTTCTTGGAATACAGATTTATTACATTATACCATGGACAATTAAACATAGGATGATAGGCTTGTCCCCTCATCTATTCCTGTTATCTGACTGAAAATGTTTTCTTAACAAATTGCATAAGGAAGATAAGCAACTATTGTTAATCTTACAAACTTTATATGTTTTTTGCTTTCATATGTGACTAGATGTGCTCTGAGCTTCATTGTTTAGGCAAGTGATTTCCTTCTTTGTATCTCTAATCTATAATCAACAGCTTGCAAACAACAAATACAGAGGCTTTCAATTTGTATTCAGTTCTGTGAAAAGTAAATGCAAAGTGCTTCTAGAGAAGAATATTACACTTTGCCTAAAAGTAAATAATTACCCAGGGACATCAGAGAATCAAACCTTTGAATAGCAATCTTTAAAACTTGTGTGGCTGGATCAAATACAAGAACATAATTTTTTTAAAAAAAGATGCTCTGAAAAGCTTGAAAGGCTGCAAATGTTTAGATAAAAGACAGGTTTTTTCAGGATACAACAATTAATTTTTTCAGCCTGGTTATACTTCATAACTGTCCAATGAATCCCAGACATCATTCCAATGCAATCCTACATGGATTGTTGATAGACTACCCTCTGGCTGTGATTTCAGGTTTCTAGAGAGACCCATGAGCTGACTGACATGGAAAAGGGACTCACTCAGTTAAAACTGCATTTTAAAAAAAGAAAAATCCTAAAAAGTCTTGTGCAACCTCATTATTTGATACCAGACAAAGACCTCATGAGAAATATGAGGGAAAGGGGTAGTGTTCCCTCTTTCCCACGAAACAGGCTGAATGTTGGAGGCACTGAAGCAGGAGTGTGATTGCCCCTGTCCTCTCCATCTAAATGTCCTGATCATTTCTCATTCTCCAGGCACCAACTCTGCAGCCACACATTGAATTCTCCCTTACAAATTCCATGGAAACTTAAATTTTGCAGCGGCAGGATGGAGGCAGATGGAAGAAGAGGGAGATAGACTGGAAGTAAATCTAATTCCAATCTGGATAACAAACTTGTGCAGGCTCTCCTGTATTTCATAACATGCAGCACATTTTGTCCCAGAGTTCAAATGGGAAGAGGAGGATACAGATATTAACGTGGCTGGCCAATACCAGGCTTTACATTCTGCAAGCCTGGAACTAATTTTGTTTGAAATAATTTGGTGATATCACCCACATTGTTTCTACCTGCCATTGATCCACTCAAATTTACTTTTTATGACACAAATCACTCTGTAACCTGCCAACAACACTTTTTGTAGTCTGTCAAAAGCATTTTGGGGTAGTTCCATCTTTGCAATGCTGTTTACTTCACTCCTTCTATTATATAGTTTTTTATGGGTTGTTTATTTTTTAGAAAAACTTTTGTACTTGTAAACCTATGAAATGCTGGCCTTGTCAGATCTGTGGAGAAGAATAGTTCTGTATCTTGTCTCTTCACACAGCAAGAGTCATGTTAGATATATACAAAATAGTGATTTTCAGCACACACAAACAGAAACAGTGAACCCTGTCCTCTTCTCTTGACAGCAGGGATTTAGAAAGAAGAATACAGCAGAGAAATTCTACCTGAAAGTAACAAACATGTAGATCTGCACTTTATCTTTTAAAATGAAAGGGTAGCATTGCACTGTTAGCAAGAGGGAACCTATGATTTTTATGCATGTGTAGGTAGATAAAAAGAATTTTCAAAGGAAAACCAGGATCTGGCAAATTCCTGGGTTGCTATTACTATTGAAATCAAGCATTAAATTATTAAAAGATGATGAAATGTCACTCAGAGGTTAATACATATTTCCTCTAAGGACAAATAGAATGTTCCCCTTAGTCTACCCTTCAAATAAGACTTCAGAAACATGGATAGATTGTAATCTCCAGGAGCAACCAATACCCTGGAAAACTCTTCCCTTATGATTGCAGCAATCAGCTGTGGCTGTGCAGCATTTACAGGGTTGGGAAAGGTATCTTTTGGTGCTATGTCCAGCCTATTATTTAATGTTACGTCTGCTCCTTTCCCCAGCAGTTAATTTCCTATAAATGGGAGATAAATCAAGGTAAAAAGTATATTTGCCAAATTTAATAGTTCTGGGTGGAAACAAAGGGAGTACTTTACAACATCAAGACTGTGTGTTTCCATACAAATAAGGATCCAGAAAAGTGCATCTGACAATGCTTAAAGAAATATAGTTGTAATTTGTTATTTCAGACAACCACTGCTCAGTCACCCACCAGAGACAGAAAGGGAAGAGCAGAAATAACTTCAGTATTCCTTGAATCTCTAGAAACCCTTTGTTTTCCTAATATGAAGTAGTATGAAAATTGCCTTTATCTCCATTTAAAGATTTTTTTGGGGTCATTTTGATAGTCAGCTATGAGTGAGATGCAAATGCATTTAGGTTGATAGAAGAGTATTTTGGGTAATAACCTTAATTTGTAATAACCTTAAAATGTGCTGAATTTGGGCCTTATTACTCAAAACCCACAAATGACAAGCTCTAATGAACCTCTAATTTGTTCATATTGCAAGACACAGTAAAAAGTTTCTGAACTGTACTTCAGGCCAGATATAAGTTGAAACACTTTGTATTTTCGGACTGTAAGAATACTTACTTGTAATTGTTTTGCCACACCCAAGAACTAAAAACTTTGTCATGACAGTGGATTTCTACCAGCAAGCAACTCGTAAAAATCCCCTTTATTGATGTGTCATACTGCCCTCTGCCTACAGTTTCTATAGTATCACGTTGCATCTCTCACAGCAATTATTACAAACAGTACAAGCTCAGATAAGAGATGAATTCTTTCATTCTCCTTGTACCTAGATGACACTCGGTGGTGAAATGTAATTCTGTGCACATGGCTCTGAGCCATCCACATGCAAAGACTAAATTGCTCAAAGAGAAAATGTCCTTGCAAGGTTCAAAGGTCATTTTTGACTTTGCTTTGCCAGCATTGAATAGTTTTAAATGGCTTATTAAGTCCTGAAAAGCTCGTCTGGAAGACAGCTCATACACATTTATATTTGCTGACGATTTCTGAAAGGAACATGAGAGAGAATAACTTTGTTTCATTACCATATAACCTCCTTAAGAGAGAGCTCTCAGTGACTTTATAGCTGTAACTGTGATTAATTGAAGCTATTGAGAAGATCAATCTGACAGTTAAAATAACATTTGTTTTTTATTCCTTAATATTTTCCTGTGAAGAAGTCATCCCAGATACCAGAGGAATGCCATGTATGTGTACTCTACTCTCCCCATGGCAAATGAATTTGAAGGTCCACCTCACAACCTTTTGATGACTTCTATTGCATTAATCCTTAAGAGAACCCCCAGCAACATGAAAGGTGATGGCATGTTTCAGTTTTCCTTGAGATTCACATATTTATCCTGGATAGATTTAGAATTAAACCTGGTAAATTGTGGCTCGTTTTTTTTGTTTGTTTGTTTTTTTCTAAGTATTATTCATTCCTTTGAACACAAATAAAAATTGGGTAAAACCAAAGAAAAGCAAACAATAATTTAAGAAGGATAGTTAGATCAATTCCAATGCAGGATGAAAAGACTGAGCCTTCTGAGAAAACTGCAGAATGTGAGCACCCACAGGTCTGCAGATCTGCTATTCCTGGAAGACCCTGGCACTAAAGTTATTCGAGCTGCATCTTTAATGTCAGTTCATCATGAAAAGTTTCTATCTTTGCACTGTGCAAAGCCAGATAACTGTTTTACGAAGGGGAAATGTCAGAACACAAAACAATTCTGTGACAATTTCTTCCGGAATAGAAAAATGTCGATGTATTCCATGGAAGATGTCCTTGATTAGTTCATTCAGTTAGGCAGCAAGTCTTTGCTGTCCTATACATTTCCCTCCTGGCTTGTTTTTGCAGCTTTCCGCCCAGCATGTTGATGAAGACTCACAATGCATCCAGATTTTGTACTGTGCTTTGGATGAGAATTTTGAGCACGCAAGTGACACCCCATGCCACCAAAGAGGAGGAGAAGCTCCCAGTTTCCTCTTGGGACAGAGCAATTGGATGTCCTTTTTCATACGGAAATGGGCACAATGTCAATGCATTGGCTAAATGGGCATGAATTTTGCTCATCCGCATTCCAGTGATTCTCCTCTGGTGTGAAAGTCTTCCTTGAAGGTAAAGAATTTGCTAGACCTGAAAGTTGCCTTCTGCAAAGCTCAGAGGTATTAGCAGGTTACAGGTTAAACACACTGTAATTGCAGATCATCTGCATCAATCTGAGCAGCAGGCAGACTGTGACATGTTCAGGTGGGAGGCAGATGCTAAGAAAAGGACCTGGAAAGGATTTCCACAGCCCCAAAGTGTGGAGAGTTTGTCATTTTGGCATCTGGCATTTGAAAGTTCAAAAGTCTGGCAGAGTGTTCATTTGGGGTTCAGGTGGAAAGTTTGAAATTCCTCTAACAAGTAGCATCACAAACAACTAGTTTCCTTTTTTTCTTTCCCTCTTTTCCCAAGTGGAACATAAATACATATTTTTTTTTAACTTAATCCTTTAAAATCTTAATACATAGACAAACAGAATGACGCTTTTTTGGTCTCAAAAGCAGATTTCTAAATGAGTGGTGTTCTAAAGAGAATCTTTAGCCAAAGTGAAGTAGTTCCTTTTTATTTCCCAGATGGCAACCACATTATATCCCTGTTCCTGCTAGATCTTCAGGCTGTGGGACATGGTTCAGAAAAGCTCTGAAAAGCTCTGAGAGTTGGACTAAGCTTTAATGAGGCTTTAAATGAGACTTAAGTTATTTGTGAATGGAGTTTAGAAGACTATAGTCAAAGCATGATTTTCTGTTTCAGGATTTATCTTTTCCTGCCATTTCTTGTTGTTTGATCCTTTTATGCCCAAAGTGTCCTACATACTTTGGCTCTTATGTGCTAAATCTTTTAATTCAGAGTACAAGGATTTAATGGAAATTTAAGTGGAATATAGCCAGACTGTTCAGCAATTTGAAAGATTAAGTCTTTTTCATATAGCCTACTTCTCTTTATTAAAGCACTACCACTTTTCTTTTTTCTCTCTCTCTCTCTCTTTTTTTTTTGTTTGTTTGTTTTTTGGTTTTTGTTGTTGTTGTTGTTGTTTTTTGAGGTTTTTTTTAATACTAATGTTCTGGAAGGATGATGTTAAAAGTTGAACATTTGTTATCCAAATTTATTTTCCAACGGATGTCTGCCTCTAAAAATTTTCTCTAATAATTCACAAAAAGCAATATGTGGGGTTTCAATGCTTTTTATCCTTCTGAATTTCCCAAACCACTTATCTGTGTTTTGACATCAAACAATTCAAGCTTTTCTTCTTTCTGAGAGCTACAACCTCAAATGCTTTTAGAGCCATCAAACCAGAAACTTGTTTTTCAGTGAGTCATTGTTCCAAATCATAGCCTTAGAACCCTTAGCCAACATTTATCCATTCCTTATTTGTCAAATAATTTATCATAAGTCTCAATAAGATTTAACAGGATATTGAGGATGGCAAAAAATTGTAAAAATATTGATATGGCCACAGTCCCTGTTGTGAGAGTAGAGTGCATCATCAACATGAAGATTTTTGGTTGAAGACCAGTGGGAATTCTGGTTATCATGGACTCGGCAGGATATTCAGGATCTCAGCAATGTCAGAACAATATACCAAGGCATTTGAAGAGGTTTGTGGATACTCAATATTTTTGAGATCTGGATACTTAGTGCACAATCTTAAATAAACAAGTGACTGGTCTGGCAATTACCAGCCTCAAGCTTCCTTGAAAGTTTTAATATTGCCCCTCACATGTAAAACCACTGACATTGCCCTTTTTGTGGCTTCTCCACAGCTCAGTAATGAGAACAGAAACACACATGTCTCAAAAGAGGTGTTATGGGAGGAGCAGCTCTTTTAACACCAGAACTCACATGAAAAATATTCTCACATTGAACGTGCAGTCATGGAAACCTGTTACAAATGACATTAATAATCCAAATAATCTGTGGATGGAAGTTCCAAAAGGAAAATATGTAAAATAAGTTAGTTGGGGGAAAATGAAAGTTGATTTAAGGCACTTTAATGAAAGTTTCTAAGGGCAAATTGTAGAGATAAGGAACTGATAATTTTTTTTCTTTTTCTGCTATTAGACAAAAGCATCACTATGATTCTTTTTAATAGGTTTTAGAAACATCTGTTATGATACCAAGCAAAGAGGTACTTAATCTTAAATGACACAGTATTTTCCACTTAGAATGCAGTTTGCAAAATGAATACTAATCTCCTAGTGAATAATATGCCACCTTTCCCTTATTTACTGCAGACATATTGTCTTTACCAGCTATGCTGAATCAAGGTGACATCATATGGGACATAATGATTGCTTTTTGTGTGAAGTAATCAAAGTATATTCCTTTGGATTATTATGTGTTGAAGTAAACTCAGAGAAAAGTCCTTTCTCTTTCCTCCCTTCTCCTTTTCACTTTTCTTAGCTCATGAAAGCTGATGGCCACCGTGTCAGATGATAGCTGAGCATGACACATTTCTTCCTAGTGTTTATTATTTTTATTTCTAAAAGGCATTTGGTCCACAGGTCCAAATAGGAGCTTTTAGCTAACTCTAGTTTGTTCACAAAAAATATCCAGATAATGTGGCATCCAACTACCAAGAAAGATCAGGACAATTCAGCTTCCAAGGTCTGGAAAGGTTCAGTTCACCCAACCCAAGATATTTGCAGAAGCAGATATGCATTAGTGGTTCCTCACAGCAGTCTAGTGGCTCCTCCAATGGTGTCCAGCTCCTCACCACCCTCTCTCACATTTCCTTGCCCCAAGTAACAATGTCTAAAATTGAAAACAACCCCAAGCCAATAATACCTTTCCCTGCCTCAAACCATCCCTTTTGATTTTCAGTGCTAATATAATTACTTTCTGTCCACTCCGATCTGCATTAAAATATCATTCTAAGTTAAAATGCCATTCTAAGTGATGTAAGACATACATTTATGTTTTAAATTGCTTCGAATCTTCCCTAACCTGTGCTCTGAACCATCCTTAAAAAATTATTTTGATCCCAGGACCCTTTTCAGGGATTCATGGGCATAAATTTGCTAATGAAATAAATGCATAAACTGGCTTTTGGTATTTAGGGGGATGATCAGTTCAGGCAGATTGGTGGTTTATTCTGTGATCCTGGATTGTGCAAGTTAAAGCCATGGCATACAAAAGGTTATAAAGAGTTAAGAGTTTTGCAACACTGTCCGTACTGTCCTTTTGTTGTACTACCTTCTGAAATATCTAATTTAGAAACATTCCTGAAAACACCTCCATCTTAGAAAGAAAAAAATACGGTGTTTGAAAGTAGTTGTTAAGGACAGGGAGAGAAAATAAATGGCATGAAGACCTTTCATATATATGTGTTTTTTTTTAATACAGATGTCTGTGTGCACACATACTTCTCATGACGTATTTGCTTTGTGCAAAGTACTGTTATTGGTTTATAAATACATATATGTCAGTACATATATATGAATGCATTTAGAAAGACCAGAAGACCTGCACTGTGCTGCATGAGTCTTTCCTGTTACAAAGTGACTGGTGCATTATATTTATTAAAAATCAATATGTCTTTTACAGATACATCCCCAAGCCTTAATGTTCTGCCTCCAAAGAACAAGACTCTCCCATTCAGCCAAAATACAATTTTCTAGCTTGAACTCTTGGACTCAATTTGTTTTTAAGGAGAAGTCATACATAACAGTAATAGATATAGTGGAAGTTTCTTTAAAATGAAGGGAAAAGGTCTATTCTGGAGATCTAAGCTAAAAAGATTAGGAAAGTGCAGTAGAGCACAGTGCACACAAGCTTATTCTACCTGTCTAATTTCTAAATAGCTGTGTGCATGATAGTTTGATACAACATAACTGACTGAAGTGCCCAGAACTGATATAATCCTGCACCTTGCACAGATTCCATCACCAATTATAAGGAATAGGTGGATGGGCATCAGTCAACGATCTCCACTTTCTCCTTGGGAGCTTCTTTGACCAAATATTGGTGCTGCAGAAAGGAAGCAGTGCTGCTTTCACACCTTGAAGAATTGTTCAGTGGGCCCAGTGCAGAACTCATTTTTGGATGAGATTTTGACACCTTCTATATTCTTCTATCAGGGGAGGTTCAGGCTGGACATCAGGAAGAATTCCTTTACAGACAGGGTTGTTAAGCATTGGAATGGGCTGCCCAGGGAGGTGGTGGAATCCCCATCCTGGAGGAATTAAAAAAATAACTGGAGGTGGCACACAGAGCCCTGGTTTATTTGACATGGTGGTGATGAGTCAAATGTTGGATTTGATGATCTTGGAAGTCCTTTCCAGCCAAAATTATTCTGTGATTATGAGATATTACATCAGCCCATTTAACACAATCTCACAAAATGGCCAGTAGCAGACACCTGCAGACAAGTGTAAGAACAAAGTGAATGTGCAGAGATACTTTCCCAAAACACTCCAATTTCCAGCAGTCTGTGCTGCAAAGACATCTTCTGATGGATTTTTCTTCCATAAATATTTCTTTTTTCTTTTTTTTTTTTAAATTTTTTTTATTTATGCAAACACTCAGCATCCAAATACTTTGGGGCAAAGGGTTTCTCAGCTTACATGTGTTTAGACATCTGCATATTAAATGAAGACACAGCATTAAGCTAAAGCTGTCAGGTTTTGAATGGCATTCAAATTGCCAACTTGAAGCTCAGTCTTCAGAAGGCAAATTCTTAGGGTTCAGTCATAAAGGCAACTTTTTAAAGCAGGAATTGCAGCCTCTCAAAGTGTGCAAACTTGATAGGTGGACTGTCTCTTGTTAATTCTGGGAACAGCTATTCTGCATGCAACTGGGTTAGTAGTTCATTTGTCCCAGTTTTCTCATCAGCTTCAGTTTGTTATTCATAAGAAAAAGTTTCCCAGCACAGCAGGAGTCTGGTTGGCAAATGGGGCTCTTCCAAACTGTCACAAGTTGAGCAATAAAAGGCTGACTGAGTAATCAGTCCCCAGCCCCTCTGCTGAAACTCCTGAGATGTCCTTTGTCGGGTTGGAAATTGGGTTGCATGCCTTGGATTTAAGGTATTAGTGGGAAGATATATTTTAAAGATTATTGCCAGTCCTCAAAGGTTTCCCTACTGCTCTGTACCAGCACAGAACTCCGAATTCTAAATTCCCAGTGGATCTCTGCTTATCATGTCGTAGAGTTACCTAAGTAGTCTAGAAAGGAAATAATGTTACAGCACTTGTGCCAAATTATTGGAGACTGACGTAAATGAACTCAAAGAAGACATATTGAAGGAAAACAGTTGAAGAAAAATTGCATCAGTCCACACAACCCTTTGCAAATGTATATACAGCATCACTATGAGTCATTTTAATTGTATTGCTATTGTAGAAATGGGGAAAATACTGTCTAGGGACTTTCCAGTGCCAAAAAACCTGAGACTTGTTTAGTTCTCTGTTTAGTTTTTGTCCTGACTGGAAGTTTTCACTGAAAATAGGAATACAAAGACAGCAAAAAGCCATTAACTCTGTTGACCCAATAAGGGAATACACCTTTGGGTCCATGAGTAGCTGACAAAGAAAAACACCAACAAAACTTCTCCAAACTACAGATTGCTAATAAAATGTACAGCAAAAGAAACTTTTGTGCCAGAGGGTTCTTTCCAGTAGTCTAAGCATCTACAGTAAATTCCCTACATGCTGCTCAGTTAAGTTCAAATCATCTGAATTATTGAATATGACAGAGAAAACCATCCTCCTCTTGAAAAGAGCTGCATCCTCCTAGGGGCTGTCGAATTCAGGGAACAGAAGTAGTGCCAGATCCTTCTGGTGCCATCCCACTGATGTCAACAAGCTTCCATCAGCATATCTGACAGCAGAATTTAACTCCTCATTTTTATGTAAAAGAAGCCTTTATGGTAGGATTAAGAAGCCAGGCCAGACCCTGCTGAATTTAAAAATGTCAGTCCCCTAAGAACTGATTGTAGACAAAAGAATAAGATGTATATATAAATGAAAAGCTATGTTTAAGCCTTAAAATATTTTCAGACATTAAAAAAAAAATTATGTCATCTAAAACAAATACTTGCATTCAAGTAAAAATTTAGCAAATGTCTTAAGGCAAAAATAAAATTAAAATAAAAAAAGATGTGTCCGGATGTAACTATCACACAAATGGAAAATATATTAAGTATTCACTGAGTTCAGTGTATTATGAAACCTTCACTGCACTGAGTGTTTCATGTGCAGCTTTATGTGGCTCACACTGCATTCAGCCACAGACACTGGGGCTCAGCTGAGATTAGAGACCAAGAACAATAATCACAGAATAGATGTTTGTAGAATAGATGAATAGATGTTTCATCCATTCCACCTTGGATACCTTTCAGCCCTGATAGAAAAGGCAGATGGGACCACCCAGGAGATCTGTCTCAGACCAGCTTTGCAGTCACTGTCTGGTGATTGTGATCCCAAATCCATTGTGGTAAACCCAAACACACATGGTGACACCTTCCTTGGCATTGTCAGGATTACTCTGGGGTTAATTCAATCTCTTTAGGCTGATGTTTTTCGGGAATATTTCCCACTGGAGTTTGGCATGCAGGAAAGTACAGGGTTCATTCCAAGTAGTCCAGGTGAGTGCAGCCATCCTGTTCTGAAGGGGAAAGCAGTTTGCTGCACAGGCTGTTATCAATCTTTTAAATCAGCTTCTGATGCCAAGGAATGTTCCTGATGAAGTTTCATTATTTAAATATTTTCATAAGTGCCTATTGTTCCTTTAATCTGTTGCTGTGTTAAGGACCTATGAGGCATCAATAAAATGCAGAGTGAAGGACCATCACAGTTCCTTTTTGGGATCTGACCTGAAGATTGTTCTTTGCAACCCTTAGCAAGCACATGAAGCATCTTCACGTTACATATAAAGTACACAGTTTTATGACATCAAGGTCTATGTAACGAACAGATATAAAGGTGAATAATTTTTTGTGAAAAGTATTTGAATGGGGCTTCTGAGCCTGAAAATGCTCATAAATTTAGCTTTATGGTAATATTGATCTACCAATCACCTGGGTAGACAACAGAGAAGAACTGGTGAGGTCAAGCAGTTTCTAGCATTGTTATCACTAGAGATTCATGGAAGTCAGAGTTTTGCTCCAAGGAAAGACCTCAAGGAAAAGTGGCAATATTGATTAATTAGGCTCTTAATTATTATTCTAGGCACTTAATAACGTGCCTAGGACTGTGTTCCTGATGTAATTATCTAATGGAAGTGTGCACACTGAGCTTTCTTGTCTAAAGTTAATAGAGGTAAGGAGCAACCTGGAACTGGATACTCTGATTGCCATCCTATAAACATGACTAATACTTTAAATTTAGTTTCTAGACTGGATTTTAAATTTTTTTTCTTTATTGCAACACTGCATAACATGTATAATATTTTTGCATGCATGAGCCTCATTGAGACATAAAATATATTGGTCATTTGCAGTTTTTAATAATTCAATGTCAATCTCAAAGAATAATTTCTGGGTTTTTTCCCCATTAAAAAAAAAAAAATCCAGCATGATTAATTACACCCCAAGCACCCTGTCAGCTATGTAAACTCTTTCTGCTTGATGCCTGTTCCTAACAGTTGTTCAGTCTGGCTCTGCATTTGTGGAGAGCAGCTGAATCCTACTCCAGGGTGTCCTCCAAGAAAAACAAACAAACAAAACAAACAAAACCCAGTGAACTTTAATTTGTTGATATGCAATTTACCTAATCAATTAATATTTTTCCTAGATTAATTAATTCATTTTTGTAAAATCCTGTCAGATATCGGAATTTTTATCAATTTAGTATGAGGAGTGAAGGGGAATATTCAGTAATGTTAGCCCAGTTCAGAATGTCTATAAACAGATGAATAAATGCCTTACCCAAAGGAATCAAGAACACAAACAGTATCAGTAGAAAAAAACTGCTAAATATGAAACTGAGTCCACTTTTGTAATGTTCAATTTTATGCCACAGATTCAGTCCCTAAAAAAATAAAAATGTGTGGATGCTGCACTGAAAAACTGCTTCAGTATTCATCTTCACCACGTTGGGGATGTTCTAGGTTTTCCATGAGAGAAATACCTAAGTGTAGTCAATCCTGTCTATGTCATCAGGATAAAAGAGACACAAGGATCTTCTTTCACTTGAATCACTTGAATCCACCTGATTTTAGTTTTTCCAATAGAGGATATTGTATGGATTGGTTTGGAATTTATTCTCTCCTTTTGTTGTTATTGGCAGAAGTCCTCAAATTGTTTTTTCAAGAAGTAATTATCTTTTCCATGAAGAGTCAGTCTCTGTTAATTATTGTGAAATGTCAACTGCATTTGAGACGGTTGTAGGAAGAATTTATCATTTTCTTCTTTCAAGGCAGGTTTGTCTTTTGTTCTTCACTTAGTACAGAACCTGCTAAGGTCACTATAAAAGCAGAAGGTGTTGGAATGATTTTATCGTTAAAGTGACATGTTTTCATCAATTTTGAATGAATGTAGCCATTGATTTGAAGACAGGTGTATGGAGACATCTCCTATAGCCATAGATATCCAGAAGTAATCCTGATAAAATAAATAAAGTAAAAACCTAAAATGTTTTCAGTAACAAAGTACATGCAGGAAAATGTAAACTGAGGAGTGGAAATGTCATGAATTTTCCCAAGGGTATACTATATCATTAATCTTTATTTAAAAAAAAAAATATTTAACCAGAGGTTAGGAACGCAATGCTTTCATACAACATGAGAGGTTTGATACCATTAGACTGAAAACAGCCGACTGACTTCTACATAAGTAAAAAAACACTTCCTTGCCTGGTGCATTCAATTGTATCACAGATTTAAAGTGTGTTTTGTAAAATAAAGTAAATATTTTTAATGGGCTTAAAAAATACCCCCAAAAGCTCAAAAGCTAGACATATACTAAATGTGAACTATTACGAGTGCTATCTTCTTATGAAAGATCTAAAATATTCTGGGTTTAAGGATTACTTTAAATAAAACCAAATTTTCTTCAGTATTTCATTGGGAATTCTATTTTTAATCATAATGTCAATGGAAGTTCTGTGTCAATTTTTTTAAAAAATTTGATATATAGGGTGATGAATTCTTTTGGAAAAGAAGCAATTAGTAATAAATAGCTGGCATCCCATAGTGTGATACATCAATTTAAGGCAGACATGGTTTCTGAACACATCATTCCACTGAGAAAAAATTATTTCTCCCATATGTACTTCTTAGATATTTTTTAAATGGCAAATCATCTATTTCCAGAAAATGTCAGCAAATGTTTCCAACATATTTTTAAAATTTATGGCAAAAGTGAAAAACATATTGCTTAGTAATATTACTTAGAGTATTATTTAGGTAGTTTGATTCTTTTTTATGCTTTTCACTCTTTTTTGTTGTATTTGATTTAAAAAACCTTCTATTATTATGCAACACTACAAAAAAATCAATAGTGTCATGTTATATTTGTTTTTAATCATAAAGAACACTACTATTCTGTTAGGTTTGGTGTGAAGGCTTTGATCACACCAAAATGTCTCCTCTTGACTCTGAGGATGTTACTTCTCTGTCATGTCTCGTACCCTGTTTTTTATTTTCAGATTAGCTTCACCAGCTATTTTTCAAATTTGGGAGCATGTTCTGGAAAATTGGTAAGCAATCTGCCTGGAGAAGGAACAACATCAACAACATAAATTTTGTTTTTGTCAAAGACCATAGAGCCATGGAATAATTTATGATGGAGAGGACCTTAAGAGGTGTCTAATCCAACATCCTGCTCAACGTGAGCTCAGCTCGGAGGTCAGACCAAGATTCTTAGGTTCTATTTTAGTCAGGATTGAAAACCTCCAAGGGTGGAGCTTGCAAAAGCACCTTGGGCAGCCTGCACCTCTACACGACTCTCCACATAGTGAAAAAAGCTATTGCTTGTATCTCTCTTGCTTCAGTTTGTGTCTGTCATCTCTTATCCACCCACCAGACACTGCTGATGGGTCTGACTTGTGTCTTCTCACTGACTCAACTGCTAACAGATCCCCCCACATCTTTCTCTTCTTCAGGCTTAACAAATCCAGTTTCCTCAGTTTCTCCTCCTGGGCCACAGGTTTTAGCCTCCCCCACCATCATATTATTAAAATATATTTTAAATAGACACTTCAGAGAAATCTCTTCAGAGTATAGCTTATTGTGATTTTTTTTTCAATACAAGATTAATTGTTCTACCCACAGATTATGTTACTGTGAATAATTCAAACATGATAACCACCTCCTCTTGCAGATGTTGGAGTGCATCTCATCTGTGCACTCTTAGATCATATCTTGCTTTACATCCTTTTAGGATTTTCCTGGAGACTCCTTCATTGAGATTGCAAATTCAGTGCGCAGAGAGGAAATTTACAAGTACTGCTTTTATGGGGAAAAGTGTTCTCTTGTTCAGAGCAATGATAGTAATTACACTCATTTTAGCCTCTGTTACATTAAATAACCTTCACTTACAGTTCATGAACTTGCTGTCTTCTAAACTGACTCATCCCACCCTCATCACCCTGAGGATGTGCCCAGCACCTGAAGGGAATTATGCACATGTTAAATGTTTCCTTTACTGAGCTGAGCATTCTGCCATCTGTGGCAAATAAATGATAAGGACAGCTCTGATTGCTCATCTGCCCACTCTGGTTTGTTGGTAAAATATTACCAGCAAATATTGCTCTCTGTGTGCACCTTGAAACCACAAGAAGTTCGTGGAAAAATGCACCCACTGACCCAATGAACTGAATCTTTTATCCTTTGAACAAATATAATTGAATTGGCTGTTATGGTGGCTGTTTTCATTTATTGCCTCAGAATTTATTGGCTTGTCTTCCTGCTAGAGGCCTTGGGAGTTAGTCAGGGATTCTACCAGAATCCTTTAAGAAAACTGTTGTGGTAGGTAGTCTTAGTTAATTTTACTATTTAATGTAATTATAGTTAAAAATGCACATTGGCCTATTGTCATTGCTGAGCAGCATCTGAAGCAGCACTCAGGATACTCCACAGTACCTAAAATGATGGCAGGTAACCATGTTCAAGCTATTGACTCTTATCTCTGATCAATAAAGTCCATTAGGTCTAGAAAGCTGTTTGTCCTATCCCAAGGTGATGTCTCAAGATGTGACTTTCTTCTTACTTCTAGTAGTGGTAAAGCATTGCCATCAGATGGTGGGTTAGCAAGGAAAAACATAGAGAAAAATCCTGGCAGGGCACTATTTGGGAATTCGTGGCAAATACACACAATGAAGACCTGGACTTTGCACAAATAATGGGCCTCTGATTTTGGTACATCCATGGGAATCCAGCTACAAACCCTGCTGTTTTTTCAGGACAAATGTTGGTAGCAGTGGCTGTGGAACTACAGGAGCTCAGCTCAAGTCAGTACCTGAATGCAGTTCAAGGATGGCAAGAGAGTTTTGTCACCTCAGCCGCACAATCCACTGTCTGGAATATTTTGGGGATTTCAGCCAAATAATTTAAAGCTAGGCTGGGCATCTTCAAACCCCAGTCACACACAGGAGCATGGGGCAGACAGACTTTTCAGAGAAAGCACCTGTTCCATCTTGCTGTTGCTGCTGATGGTGAGATTGGAGGAGAAATCCAGGCTGTGTGCATTCAGAGCAGGCTGTGACCTTCACTGAGAGGAGACGTTGTGAGGGAAGCAGCGTGTGAAATTGGAGCTACCTGCTGTAATTTTGCAAAATTAAACTGAGATGAGCAGCCAGTGTTCCCAGCCAGCTTCTTGCAGATCAAAGCTGGGCTGCTCTGCTCCAGCAGCTGACAGGCACACTGGTAATGGAACAGCCTTCCTGGGAAACGCCAGCCCCTTGCAAAGCTGCTGCCCTTGATAAAAAGGCATCAGAGGGTCATACTCCTCTCCCTGCTGAAGGTTTATTACACAGGCAGATGCTCAAGCAAAACTTTTTAGGGGGTTTGCTTCATCTAACATCCATCTCCTGCCAAATGTCCAGTTTGACGTGCCACCTGATTTAACAAGTGTTGAAGCCAGGACTGCTTTTTCCTTTCCTTTTCCTTTTCCTTTTTCTTTTTCTTTTTCTTTTTCTTTTTCTTTTTCTTTTTCTTTTTCTTTTTCTTTTTCTTTTTCTTTTTCTTTTTCTTTTTCTTTTTCTTTTTCTTTTTTTTTCTTTTTCTTTTTCTTTTCTTTCCCCTCCTTCTCCTTCTCCTTCTCCTTCTCCTTCTCCTTTTCCTTATCCTNTTCTTTTTTTTTCTTTTTTCTTTCTCTTTCTTTTCCCTCCTTCTCCTTCTCCTTCTCCTTCTCCTTCTCCTTCTCCTTCTCCTTCTCCTTCTCCTTCTCCTTCTCCTTCTCCTTCTCCTTCTCCTTCTCCTTCTCCTTCTCCTTCTCCTTCTCCTTCTCCTTCTTCTATCTCTGTTTCCTATTTAGTTTTTCTTTTTTCTCTCTTTCTGTTTCAATTATTCCACACTTTGCTCATTTGATTACTTCATAAGCTCTCTTTCAAACACCATTTTTAAATTCTCTGGCTCTCTGTAATTCTCCTAGCCTACCCCTCAGTAGCATCCTGACACTTGGAGCTAGTGTGACATGCAGAGATGTGAAAGGAACTGAAATGGCAATGCCCTGTTCTTGTCAGATAACTGCTATGAAGTCTGCTTTAACCATGCCCATAAAGTTCTATATCCCCACATAAATCCTAAAAGAACTGAACAGGACAAGTGAAGTTACACCAAATTTTGAAAGACATTGTCCTCTTGAATTTGAATCCCTTCTGTCTGCAAGAGGCAGGCCCAGGATGGTTTATGGCATTTACTGGGTAATTCTTTCCACTCTTTGCTGACCTGCTGCTATCTGATTTTGGTCCTGTGCCTTGTGTGAGGGAAGTGAGGACTATTCAGAAGCGCTCAACAATATAAATCCATTATAAATGACAAATTTGTAATGCGTGACAGTACAAATCCATGTGGTGTTAAATCTTTGTGTAACTAATGGGATAAATTTATGTGAGTTAGCCAGGAGTCTCCCACTGCCCTGCCAACAGTATGTAATTAATTCTGTGCTAACAGGCTATAATGATTTCTGAGTTGCCACATGAAGATATATTCCTAAATTAGCTATTATATAGACATTAAGACTCACTCTGTTCTACCCAAATACACACACCATTTTCATCTATATACCTATAGCCAAAAATGTTACTTTGATAAATCATACAGGTATCTTCTACAATTAATATGAAAATGGTAGCAAAAGTGACACTAGGTATTTTTTTCTTTTTATGAGAGCAAGTAATAGGTTGTCATTTCTGGTTTGCTTCTGGTGCAAAACCAATCTAAATCAGTAATAAAAATAATTATTAGTAGTTTACATATAGCTAGAAATTAGTATGTGTATAGTTACTATTTGATTGCTACAAGAGTCCAGGGGGACGCTCTCTTGGAGAAAGGTATTTGGTCTTACAGCTGCTGGGACCTCCAGTGCTTATCTAACTTAGGAATGTATATTAAGACAAGATGGTTTTAAACTGGCAGAGGGCAGGTTTAGATTGGAAATTGGAAAGAAATTCTTCCCTGTGAGTGTGGGGAGGCCCTGGCACAGGTTGCCCAGAGAAGCTGTGGCTGCCCCATCCCTGCAAGTGTCCAAGGCCAGGTTGGATGGGATGTGGAGCACCCTGGAATAGTGGAAGGTGTCCCTGTCCATGTCAGGGGGTGGGACTGGATGAACTTTAAATTCTCTTCCAACCCAAACCATCCCATCATTCTATGATTCACAAAAGCGTAAAGTCACTTAATTTGATTTCATTCCAGCTACAGATATGAGCAATGAAGTTATAGAAACCATGGCTGTCAGTCAACAAGGTTTTTTGTTGCAGTGTGTTTATTTCCTCCTGAGAAAGCCTGAAAATGCCTCATCTTTGCAGTGTTCTTGAATTCTGATGAAGTCCTGCCTCCCCTCCCAGCTCCCCATCCCTCCTCTCACCTCACCTGCAGGGACTGATCCAGGAGGCTATAGCAGCGTACTTGGCAAAAGCTGCTGCTTTTGAGCTTCAGGATTGGTGGGAAGAAAGCCAAGGCAATGCCCTCTGAACCTTCTCCCTCCAATATCTGAACCCTCTGCCTGAGCTGTGGTGAAAGCCCATATTTCCCTTGTGTTACCTGTACCCATACCTTAGGTCCCATTTATGGCTATGCCTTGGGAAGCTCTCCCTTCCACTGGTCACTTTGAACTAATTGGTTTCCCACTGGGTGTTTCCTGGTCCCACCTCGCTCTAAAAGAGCCCTGAAGAGCTTCCTCGTTCTCTTTCTCCTGGGTTAATCCAGCCTCCTGGATGTCTCCAGACCTCCTCCCTGGACCCTGACATCACAACACTGGATTTATAATAACAAGGCAAATATCCCAGAGAAGAGCCCTCTGTAGCCTTTCATTCTCACCAACGCTAGAACATCACACCTGGGGTAATTCTCAGTTCCAGAGGAGCCAGCAGAAACAGGTCATCTGCAGTAGCAAGAACTCTGTCCTTTGGGAGAGTTGAAAAACCACTGCAACCCATCCCAGCAGGGGTTTCGCTCACATAAAGGACGCTGTAGCTACCTCGAGAGCTCTGGGTAAGCGTCCTTAGGAGGCAGCTTTGGAGGATGGCCAACACACAGAACCTTGGCCACAACCAGGCAGCAACAGTTACATGAGGAAAATATTACTAAGGTTCAAAAAAAATTAATATCTACTTTCCTCCTCACCTGTAGGGACAAACCACACATCACAGATGAATGCTGCAACCAGCCAGGTATAAAAAGCATACAGTGAGAGCAACTCTCATCACTTATCTTCTGAGCACTGAGGCTTTTCAAGCAATTACAACTCACAACCTTCGTCAGCCAGGAATGTGCCCTAACCACTAGACAGTGTCATGATTCTTTTTCCTCCTTCCCTGTGGCCTGATGAATCTTTAATTCTTTCATTAAAACTGGATCAGCTTCAGCAAGAGGACTTGTCACAGCCTCCCATTTTGGTGACTAAATTTATTTCCATTAATCTGGTGCTAGCAGCTTTTTACAGCTTGTGGCTTGCTCGCTTGAAGAAGTTTTTGCTGACAAGATTGTGTTGGCTGTTCATTTGCCAGTCTGTTTCTGGGTACTGGCACCTGGTCTGTTGACCAATTTCATCAAGCTTGAAAGAAGGATACAAGTTTTGTACATAATTGAGTACTGAAAAGCATTACAAAGATGGACAGGTGGAAAGAGAGGGAAAGATTAATCAATTTGGCAAAAGGAATAGGAGGCAGAGCTCAAGTGTCAGCCTTTCTACTTAGCAGTGGGATTGTTTCATGTTGCAACCAGGCTGCAGCTGTGCCTTTGCTGCCCCTTGTGCAGTGATATGACACTCAGTGGTGGAAAGATTAACACAGGGAATTTCAAATTCCAGCAGTTCAGGAAAGCAGTTCCTTCCGGTCCTTCTGAGGAAGGAAGCTCTCTTTTCCTTCAGAAATGCAGGTCCCAGGAAGTTAAATGAGATTATGTTGGTAGTTCTTGTCTGTCTGCTACTTTTGTCCTGTTCTTACAATGTCCATATAAAGTCATGACAATTTTTATTTATTACTTATAACAATGATTACTTATTACTGATTACTTATAGCAATGGAGATTCAGTAAATATTATTATCACTGATTACTTATAAAAATGGAGATTGAGTAAATATTATTATTACTATGACCTGTTAACTGAAAAGAAAAATCCCAGTTGGATTCTCAGCTCTTGGTTTATCAGTACTTTCCTACACCTTTGAAAAAAATTAAAAGTTATTAAATGGTCTATGGAGAAATATTATGCATTTATTGTAGGGTCTACTCTAAGAAATATTTTGGGAAAAAATTCAAAGTTCACATTTGATACATGGAGTAGAATTAAAGAGAAAGGAAAAAAGGATGCATGGAGGCAGAAAAGCAAACATCACTTTGATAGGGAAAAAAGTGTTCAAATACCTGATCTTGGGAGGAAATGTTGATAATCTCTGTCCAAATTTTGGTCATGATTTCCAAAATATCTTGAAATCTACAATTATTTATTTTTCTCTTTTCTGTTTGTGTCTCCCCTAAGGACCTGGGATTTGACATCTCATTTTCTCCCATACCAATGACCAACCCATGAGATTTTTCATTTCAATAAATTTAACTTTCGTTTACTCCTTCAGATGTGCTATGTGGTGGATGTTGCCCAGTGTCATTTATCAAATGCCAGAGTTATCTCACCTTTCTGATTCTTAAATTATCCTAAATACATCTGCACCCCACCCCCCAAAATAATTTAATTTACTCATTAACCAGCATTGGAATGGAAGGACCGATCAGTCAATTTAAATGTGAGTTTATTTATAGTTTGTTGGCTCAATCACTTGGGAAGGTGGATGAAGCCTGGTCTGGCTCTCCCCTCTCTGGCTCTCAGTGATGCTCTGCTGTTTGTTAGAGCACTGATCTAACAGGCAAGTTATCTGATCTACTTTAAAATGTGATAACCTCATGTGATCACTAAAGCAAACTGTGCTGTTTCTTCAAATCAAAATTCATACTTAGTGAAAGCAAAAGGCTAGTTGAGATCCTCAGTAGCTGAAACAAAAAGTAGATCCAGCTGAAGAAGACCAGAATTCTTGGACTATGGTCCTACAATTGTTCTTTGCATTATTTGATTTTTATAAAATATAAGATCCATACTTATTCTAACCCTGTCATTTAGTGATTTGACAATTAACCTTGTCTTTAATTACAAAGTAAAAAAATACAAAAACACTGTGAACATCTCATCACAGTAGGAATCTTCCTTTTGAAACTGAAAGGAAGTGACCATTCTTGCCATTTCTCATGAATTTTGTCTCTTACATTTCCATAGTAATGGTTTCCACTGCCATCAATCTGCATACTATCTCAACTCAGAGAATTAAACAAAACCTAAATATTTTGAGAGACCAGGAAGCAATCTTGAAGTGAACTAGTTTAACACAATATATCCTAGAACTGTCAGCTGCTGAAGGAAAATGCAATTTCTAGATAAAACAGAAGCTTTGCTATTCTTTAAAATTCAGGATAAATTCTGACCCCTTTCTTCCTTAGAGGAATATATTACTCAGCATGAGAACATTTTCCTTTTTTTGCAAAATCTGGCAGTTATTAAATAAAAGAAGGCAATACACAACATCAAGGAGAGAACAGGTGACTACATTTTGAAAAGACTAAAACTGAGTCTATACAATCAAATAGAATACACTGATATCAAAAAAGAAGTAGGTGTTTCTTAAAGTCCCATTTCTGTGTAAGTAAGAAAAAAGATGAATAGGGTGATTCTGTTAATTCACTGATAGTGGACTGGATTTTTTTTTTTCATTTTTTTGAACACTGGTTCAAACTTCATTATTCACCCAATTAATTCTTACCTCTTCAATTAGGTTTCCACTGAATTTTCTGTGACTTCCACCAGCTGGGAACAACGTCTAGCTAGAATGTGACACGGTCTCTTTTTCACTCATTCCAAGGAGACTATTAAAATGTAGTTATGGTCTTTAAAGAAGGGGCAGGGTAGCATGAATGCCTGTTGGAAATGAAATCCATTCATCTACACCAGGAGAAAACAGAGCAATAAAAAACATTGAACAACCTGGTCCATTGGAAGGTGTCCCTGCCCATGGCAGGGAGTTTGGAACAAGATGATCTTTAAGGTCCCTTCCAACCCAAACTATTCTATTGTTCTATGATTGTATGATTATTTGGAAAGAAATAAACTACTGTCCTTTTCTGAGCATTTTTTTCAGCTTTTGGAATCCAGAGCAGAAAATGACAAGGTTTAGAAATGTACAGCTTGTATAGTGAGAAAGAAGAAAGGAAACTATGAAAAGCAAAATCAAAGCTGGACCCCTTTCCATGTTTAATGTTGATGAAGGCAGCCTAGTTCACTGTGGCTATAAAATAACTCACTAAATGCATGATGTATTCAATTTGCTCTAATTTGTAAGAAAGAGAAAGCAGAAGGGGCAGAGCAGGAAGGCTCAAAGCCTTCTCTGGCAGTACTGAGGAGAGCTGCTGGAGAAGCAACACCTCCTGCTGTGCCTTCTGGCTTCCTTTGATTCCTTGGGAACTTCACATCAGCTACTGCTCCTGCCATGGAGTGATAAGTCTGTCATTATTAGCTAGTCTCTTTGGGGGAGGAAGACACTCTAGCACGTTTCTTATTCAGAGCCAGTGGTTACAGATGTAACACCAGAGTGTGAACCAGCAAGGGGAAAACATGACAGGTGGAGGAGAGATGCTGAGCCATGGAATGAGAAGGAAATTATAATTTCATAGGGCAAATGAGTTATGAGAAGGCAAGTAAGGCAAGAGGCAAAAGAAAATGTGTCATGGAATTCTGGAAAATAGGAAGGAAAAATGTTTTTATTTTCTTTTTGCCTGTACAACCAGTTAGACCATGTCACGGGGGAAAGACCATGTCTTGCATTAAGTCTTTGGACTTTAAGAAAATATTAAAAACAGCATCCCAGACAGGTACATCAGACTAAAGTAACACTCAAAAACATTAGCAAGACCATGAATATATAGGTCTAATTTTTACATTAGACTAACAGGCTAAACTCCCAACTGGGTACATTGCTAACATGTATTTAAAAGAACAGAACTACTAGTCATGTGTTTAACTAAGACACAGTGGAAAAGAGTTTTAGAAGATTTTGTAGACAAAAGTTATTTCTTACATCCCCATCAGTATTCAAAAAGTTCACAAACTGTTCCCCAAAAAACAAGCAAACAAAATTAAAAACCTGTTGTGATTTCTAAAGTACAGTTAGAATAAAAAAACAAAAAACCAAAAACCAAGTACTTACTTGAGGACATTAAAAAAAACCCATCAGGAATAAGAGAGATAGAATTACAATTCTTACAAGGTTAGAGAAAAAAAGCCCACTTTTCACAGTTGTCATCAAAGGAATCTGTGTAAGACTTGTGTTGTTTGAAATATTCATAAGCCATTCAAAAAAAGGGAACAAGTAGAGAAGTGACAAAATTTGCAGATGACAGAGAGTGATTCAGGACATTTTAAACTGAAATACATTGCAAGAAGTTGCAGGTTTTCCTGAAGCTGGGTGATAAAGAGCTGCTACTGTTTATGGAAGACAGTTCTTGTTACATGCAAAGGAATACACACAGGACAGAAATTCTCACTCTACATAAAGAGAGACAAGCACTAAATTAACTTCTGCCAGTTTGATAAGGATGGAAGAGTCATTGTTCCTGCCCTTCAGAAATTCTGCTCAGTAATAAAAAGCTTTTATGAAGGTAAAGAGAACATTGCTGTTAAAAACCGTAGAGAATAAAACATAAAAACTGTTAAGGTAAAGTTAAGAGAAATACTGTGCCTGTGTCTTTGTGACTGTATAGAAATTATTTTCTCCACCTGAAAAAGAAGATAGAAAAAAAAAAAAAAAAAAAGACAGATAAGAGCAAAGTCATGGAGAACCTTCTCTATAAAGATATATTATGAGCAATTTTGCAATTTTAAGCAAGTATTTGAGACTTTTCAGATGAGAAAAGAGAGGGAGAGTATGATAGAGATCAGCAAAATCATGAGCTGCATGGAGAGAGAATGAGGAATGGCAAGGAGAAAATTCTCGCATTTTTCACTTTTGGAAACAGAAAAACAAATAAGCTGGTCGGAAACTGATAGAAACTAGCACTATTTTCACCTAGTATATGATTACACAGTGGAACTCAATGCCATAGGATTTTCAGAAGGTAAGACACTAAATGGGTTCAAAATCAGACACATTTGTGGGAGAAAGTTCCTGTGGCAGCTGCTGTAAATCCATCCTGCAGCAGAGATTGCAAAGGATAAGAGAAGGTGGGAAGGCAGGAGGAGCACAACACTCTGAGCACTGCTTTGCTGTTTGAGCAGGAATTTTATGTAACATCTTAGGACCACAAGCATAATTACACAGGTTTCAGCTCTTTCATCGCTGGTTGATTTAGACAGTGGTGTCACAGGATTTCTGAAATGCTGCCCTGTGTCTTTATAGGAATGGCTCTCTGCACAACTATTAATTATTTTTTTGTTAACTTATTCAGGGTGTGTGAAAAGAGTCTTTAACTGTCAAAGGGACCCAACAGATGCTTTTCAAATCCATTAAACTCCATGCACCAAATTCTGCTTCTCATGTGTTGTCGATGGCCTGGAACCGAAAGTAAACCAGTTTCGGGTAAGCGATTTTCTTTCTATTTCAATAGACCGATTACATGTGTTGAACTCTAAAAAGTTCCCCTGGCAAAAAGTCTATTCTGGTTTCACTATCTGCTGCTATCTATTTAATCTATACAAATATATACTTATAGGTTTTATTTCATGGACATCTGAAAAGCTTTTAAAATTACGGTGTTGAGCACTGCAGCTTTCCCTGGCCTGCTCTTTTTGACTGCTTGCATAGACATTAATCCTGTATTTCAGGAAATAGTAATTCCTGAATTTTGCAAGTAGACTGAAGGTAAATTGACAAATTAAATTCTCCATGTATTTTGCAATGTAAAGATGCAATGCCCAGTGACTCCTTGCAATGCCTTGAATCCCTCATAAGTACTTGTAAACTGTGATTTAATGCCCTCTTAACTGCCTTGCACCAGTCTAAATGTGTTCAGCTCTTGAATCCCTTCCTTGTAAAAGTCCTTCTGTTTGGAGGAAGCTGTGAAATTGTTTAGATAAGCAAACAAGTGCTCACAATGTTGTCTCAGCAAACTTTCTATTAGTTCTTGGGAAGAGTCCAGATTCCAATTTAAAGCAAAGGGCACCAGACTGAGCCGAGGGGGGTAGAGAAGGGAATTAAAAAAAAACTGATTCAGCTGCAACAACAAATACAAGTTTGACCCAGGATTTAGGTTTGGCAAGGTCCTCCAAGTAGTTTCCTTAAGCAGTCTAAGGAGGAATGGTTCATTTGAACAAGTTCAAATGATAAAATATCTAAACACTAGGGTTAGTTATCATATTTACCAGGCACAGAGAAACACTGATTTAGTAGATGTGGCATGTTTTGAATGTAATACACCTTAATCACACAGTTTAGTGCTTCCTATACTGCAGAGAATTTTGCATACAACAAATGTTCCCTATCAGCTCTCCTTTCTGTCCTTCCCCTCCATTCAAACCCCCTACTATTCTGAGAATAAGTGTTACTTCTGTAGCAAGTGTTACTTCTGCAGAAAAGTTTATTCCCTTCTCTTTTTTTTTTTTTTTTTTTTTTTTTTTTGGCTAGTGCTAGCGGGAAGCTACAAAATACTATATTAGGCTTAAATCTGCTTTCTTAGTATTTAGATTTGCAGCAAATCAACCCTTTGGCTTCAGACTCCCTCATAAAGGCTTAAAGACACACACATCTGGCTATATACAACCATAAACTCCATGTTTTCTAACAGCAAAGGTCTTGGCTAACCTCTTTTTCAACTTTGTTCCAAAGTGCCTATTAATTTAGAAGATTCTGATCGGTGGCTTTCCATTCTCCTTAGAAATCACATAACTGTTTGCTAAATTGTAGCCAAACTGCTTCTATCATTACCTATGTTTCTTGTCACCAGCACCAGGAACTGGTGTTCCAAGAAAGAAATCCCAGATACTACTGAAATGAATGGATTTGCTTCTGTTCCAAGTAAAGGCAAAGGGAATTTCGTTCCAACACAGCACATCAGAGGTGCTCAGAAGATCAGGGGCACTGAGTTTTGGCCTCTGTTTTGGAGTGACCTTCTCTCACTCCTTTCAGCTGTTCCCTAAATTGAATCTCAGCTGGTAATTATTGAATGGCTCAGTCCTTTTATGTTCATTTTTTTTCACTCTTCCATTTCACAAATGGAATCAATTGTTGCCAAATGATGCAGAGCTGTTTGGAGTAAGAGTCTTGGCATTAACAATCCTGGCAGTCGTGTTAAATTTGTTTTGTTTCCCTTCTAATGTCTACATCCAATCCCAACTTCATGATTTGTCAAGCCAGAAAATTTTAAAAAGCTCAAACAAAAAAACCCTGCAACATTGAAATGGTTTTATTTCCTTGATATAACTCTTTCTATTCTGACTCATTCACTCATTTTTCCTTTTTTTCCCCTAAGTTGTTAAACTACCTGTGTTGCCTACACTCCACCATCTCCATGTGCCACCCAGCACACGCTGAGGTAGCAGGGACACTTTGGCATAACTGTCCTCCTTGCTGTGCCTGTAAATCTTCTCCAGGACAAGAAGGTCATGTTAAATCATGGGTCCAGAAGAGTTTGACTCCTCTGACCCCTTGATTGAAAAATATCTGGCACTGAGATTAAAACACTGGCATCCATTAGGGTCTGATGTTGCCCAGTGAAACTGCTGTAGGGGAAAGCACTGAGGATGAAAGACCTGGCTGGACAAATCACAACTCCTGCAGACTTCACTGCATGGCCTGGAAAACCTTTGACACTGGTCCTGTTTGCAGAGAGGTAGCATGTTTTAGTTCTCTCAAAAGCACAGTTCAATTATTGCTCAATTAAACCATCTCTTTCGAGTAAGCTTGTATTTAATGTCTGGTTTCATGATGTAAATGTGCATAGTTTCTCTCCAGAAAGCAAGATACATAAATAAATTAAAAAAAAAAAAAAAAAAAGGAAAGATTTTGGATTAAAACTTCAGAAAATTTGGGGCTAATTCTGATAGATTTTGAAATGGCCATTTCTATTTATCTGTATAGATATTCAGCTATGGGAATCTGTGCAAAATCTCTGTCAATCTAGGATTTAGCAAGATTAACCTCCTTTCAAACGAACATTTTTTTGAGAGTGACAGCTCCTTTTTATCTCTTTAAGCCATTACTGCATCTTAGTAGAAGCTTTCTCAAACAGAAAATAACAGTTTCTTTTAATCCCAATTCAGGAAACTCAACTTTATACACTCACTCAAGTTCCACAGAGATCTAATCAGAATTCTAAAGGCCATTCTGGGTAGAAATACTGAATCGTGGTCTTCATAAACATCTTATAAACTAAATATAGTCTCCCAATTCAATAATATGCAAAAAAAAATAGCACCCTTGAAACATCAAATAATGACATTTTGCAAATTTAACACTAATTAAACACTAAAACAAGGCAAAAAAAATGTCATGGGTAGAATGTATATCAGTTCCATCCCCTTTTCTTGACACTAACAATTCACGTCTGATTTGGATTTTAATAATATGTATTTGTAGGCATTGGAGTAATTTTCTGAGCACATTTCTGAGCTAAAGACTGTCCAGCTCTTTCTTATTAATCTGCTGACAATCTCCTTTTGACTGTTTTTTCTTTAGCTTTCCCAAGCAGGAGCAGGCATGGTTAAAGCCAGCTGATATTCCATTGTTACAGGGAGGACCCATGATTCAGGAGAGGTGTCAGTAACTACTGGAAAGGAGACCTGTGTATGTTGAAAAAACAGAATTCCGAGGGATCCAAAGCAGTAAAGCAAGTGAGATGGGGGAATCTAGACAGTCTTTCTGATCTGTGCATACCTCATTTTATTAAGTTAATTTACAGAACAGTCTTATTTCTGTGGCACTTATAGAACTTGGCTAAACTCACCTCCATGTTTGATATTTTCCTTACATGGGATTTTTTTTATGAGTACAGATATTTTGTATTCTGCTTGTTGTTCTCATAGAGGAATAAAGTAGACATGAGCTGTCATGGCAGGGCAAGTTTGATTTTTGGTACAACTCCAACAGTCTTCTTTGGTCTTTCATATCCTCAAACTCACTACATGTCTTTAACTCATCCTGTGACTGTTTCATTCTTTTACAACATTTTCTCATACTTCACCATTTATTTAAATCCTCTTCTGTCAGCTCTCTGAATGCTGATAGACAGAAGTTTTGAAATATAAATAACAAAGATTTTAAAAGGAGTTTACAAGTCATTAACTTTCTACACAATTAACAAGCAAAAGCTTGTTAATTTGTTAATTTGTAACACTATTTTTCAGCAACCCTAATTAAGTAATGTTCAGTGTAGATTTGATGCCTTAAGATTTTTGCTTTTTATACATTTTTCATATATTCATAGCTCTGTAGTCTACTGTCAGTACTTTTCCTACCCTTTCTCTTAGATTTTAGAACAATAAGCTAACACATTCCTGAAATACTATTTGGTCTTGCTGTCAAGGAGAGAATATTTTGTTTTTGTAACGAGAATCTGAGAAGACATAAAAAGAAATAAGGCAAAGAAGCCCCCTGGACTGACGTCAATGGGGCAGAATCCAGCGGCTAGATGACCTAAATTCATGTTTTTTTAATTGGACAGTATTTGATTGATATGTTAATTTGTTAAACTTATAAAAACTGTAGAAACCCGATGCAAATTGTGCATATAGCCACATTATGCACCTTGAAAGCCTTCAGTAAAGGACCTGCTTTTTTATCTGATTATTCTAATACTGTTGCAAAGTTTTCATTCCTCTGTTTTAGGCAACAGATTGATTTCTCTCATTACATGAACAGTCTACCACTGGAGTGTGATTCTACACTGAAATAACACTGAAATTCAGGTTTTCCTAGTGACTGCAGCTGTTGTGATTTTGTTTTTAAATAATTATTTTAGTGTTAAGTCTCCTTTAGCCTTTAAATTTCATCCTGGCTTCCCGCCTAGTGTAACAGCTGTCTCATTTGTTTAGAGACAGGCACATGGGAAGGAGTATATATGATAGATATAGACATATATTTGTGTCCCTGAGCAAGCTTTACTGTTCTGGTCTTTTCTCCACACATGAAAGTAAATATCTGTGGGCCAATAGCAGGTAAAGTTACAGCCTGCAATACAGGTAAAAGAAATGGGAATAGATAATTAAAGAAATACATTAAGCAAGACATCAGCTTTGTTGGTGATGTATGAACACTGAGTAATTTCTGTATTGAAATAAATACTTTTATTAATGACACAAATTTCATGTCCACATGGGAAGACCAAGGTCTGATTGTCTTTCCATGTTTCCTTAGCTTAAACAGTGGCTTGCTGTCTGGACATGGAAAGAATGATATCAGGCTGAACTTCATCTAAGTGCTTTGTGAAATGGGTCCCCAGTTCTGCAAGGATTTCTATTATTTGGTTCCTGTAGCCAGATGAAGAATCTAATAAATATGTAAAGGTGATTCCATTAAAAAGCAGGAAAATCCAGAGTTATATGAATAATTTCACACCCAATACAAAATTGTCAAATTTTATCAGCTAGCCTTGTGTAAAATGAAAATAGCATCTTTAGACAAGTCAAGCAGTATGCATAGGCTAAGAGGGCAGTTTGTCCACTCTGTTGTGTAAATACACTTGGGAAGCAGAATTATGGGGAAAAAAATGGTAAGGAACTTCATATAAAGCTTTAACCCAGGATAAGATTAATCTCTATTGTTGTTTAAAAGTTAGATGTATGAGCGAATGCTAGGAATTGGGTTGTCCCAGTAAATGGCCCATCACATACTAACATGGATTCATTACAGAGACTGGGTGAATTTCCCTCTGACAGTCTTTTATCATTTTTTCCCAATGTTTATAAAGGAAACATGAGCTATCTAGCTCAGATTTACACATCTAACTTTTAGATGAGTCTGGGTTAGATTAATTTCTCCCTTCACTCTCTACAAACTGTTTCTGGGTAACTCAGAGTACTTATAATTGTCTTTGAATTCTGAACAGGAAGATATTTATTGGCAGAGAAAGAGGAAAACCATTACTTGCCATACCTTCCTTTATTTGTTTTCTTGATGTGTTTCTGCTCCTCGATTCATGGATCTTTCTGTAATAAAGCCTAGAATGACATATAGATTTTGGCTCCTATTAATGTTATTGTTTCATTATTATATTTTTTTAATTCAGATATACAGTGCAATTAAAACATGAATGAGGACTATCAAACTGCTGGGGAGTTAGTACATGTATTTCAATCAGAGATTAAAAAAATATTTGTATAGCTCAATAATGACTAAAATCAAGGAAAATAATTTTCCCTTGACCATACATTAAACAAGAACAAAGTACAGGACTTCTTAGGAAGTAAAAAGTATATGTCTAAATGTATTAAATATAAAAAAGGGCTTTTAAACAGAGTAAAAAGCAGAGAGTAAAAATCCACGTTCAAGAGGGAAGACTTGTTGAAGTATAAAGGGGCAATTTGCCAAAAGAATTATGTTTCTGAAGGAAGCGGTGCATGTTGATTTTTAATCCAAAGCAAAATGTCTGTAGCTGAGGTCTTAAATTCTGGAACAAAGGGATTGTATGGTACATAACACTTGTAAAACAAGGAAATAATCTCTGCACATGCCTGTGTAAGAAAAGAATGGAACATTCCCAATTTATAAATGAGTAAAAGCGAATCCAGAACATTTTTAATTAGCTTGTTCAGTTCCACTACAAGGACGCCAGAAAAGGAACAAGGATGTCATGGTAATAAGACCCTGTGCTGAAAAGAAACCTAAAACCCCCAAAGAAGCCCTGTCAGCATCTTCAGCAGAGTTAACCTGGAATTCTGTCATTCCCAGACCTCCTGTAGAGGTACCAAACTTTCATGTATGTGCTTGGATGCAGCCCTTATTAACAGAACTGAATATACGAATTGGCCTTACCATGTTCTTGTATAAGAAGGAAGTGGGAGAGGCACTAGTCCATGTCATGAGCTTTGTATGAAGACAGGTTGAGAGAGTTGGAGTTACTCAGCCTCCAGAAGAGGAAGTTCCAAGGAGACTTCTTAGCACCTTTCAGTACCTAAAGGGGCTACAAGAGAGCTGGAGAGGGATTTTACAAGTGACAGGAGTGACAGGACAAGGGATAGTGGTTTCAAACTGAAAGAGGGCAGATTTAGGTTAGATCTTCTTTAACACGTGGGATTGCTGTGTGCGTCCTTCAGCCCTGAACATCACTGCCTGAAAAGACATAGTTAAGTTCTTAAATCCTGCAGGTGGGGTGTTTGAGTGGCAGATCTGGTATGGCGTGCTGTCAGCACTGTGATGCAGACTAGGCTGGGAGAATTTGAAGTGAGTCACTTGGTTCCCTAGAGCATCTCTTGGAGTACTTCGGATTATCCAGAATTATCCGATTAGTTCTAAGAGACTGTGCAGAACTGGAAACAGATCACAGAATCATGGAATGGTTTGGGTTGGAAAGGACCTTAAAGACCATCAATTGCAATACCACCCACCAGATCAGGTTGCTCAGGGCCCATTCTACGTGGCCAATATACACTGGGTCATTTTGAAGGCCAAGGCTTAGAGGAACACAAATAAAACCTTAAAACCTAGGGCTGTTCAGAATTTTGCTGAGTAAACTGCGGGCACAAACCTTGCAGCTGGTGTGAAAGAACAACCCAGCAACTGAAAACATTTCTCCCTTGCCAATTTTGAAAGAATGTTCTCTTTTCTAAATGCTTAACGTTTCGCTTTGGTGGAAAACTTGAAGGCTATTTTTGTACTTCTGAAGAAAACAGCTCAGAGTTAACTACCATTTTCAGCCTTTTGGGGCATTCGTTTTGCCAGTAGCAGTTTAATAAAGAGTCTTGGCTTATCTTCTCCACCTCCACAGTGTATGTTGTTATTGCCAGTCCACAGATAAACTCAGCTTTGTCTCAGGAGTCTGGAGAGTGCACATCGATGTGGATAAAAGGGAAAGAAATCTCTTTTTGAGACATATATGTGATTAATCACTGGCTGATATTCCGTCCACTTCTTTATAGGTTTGTTACATAAGATCCCTGACTAATCCCCCTGAAGGGCTGTAATTTGTAACAAAGTTGAAGTGAACAATATTACTCTAAAACAAAACAAATAGCATATAGGAACAGAAGCCAGTAAATACACACAGGGTAGATCCTGTGGAAGTAAATAGATAAAAATTCAATTTGATGAGGTTAATTATACTCAGAAGGGCTTTTCCTGCCTTAAAGAAAATCTGTTTTGGTTCCCTGTAGATATGGGTAATGCTTAATGGAGACGTGGGTATTGGAATATAGTTACTTTGTGGCTGTCTGTGCTTCTCAATGGCCTAGTCACAGGTGTGGAAAAGCCCTAAGTAAAAGAAAATTCAAAGTTTTCTGCTTCTAAGGCACAAGTACTTCCCAGTGTCTACCTCTCACCTTTCAACAAAATAAGAAAATGCCAATCTATCAAAGCTATGGCATTGCATTCATAACATGCACATCTGGCTGCCTACAAAGCAACAGTATTCCACGACAGAGCAGACAAAAGTTCTCCATCATTTAAAAATTATTATAGATGGGAAAATTAAAATATTAACTTTCATATATTTAGTTGTTAGTTAAGTTAATGAATTAATTATTAATTATTAATTATTAATGCGTTAATGAGTTAATTCTTATTGTTAATGAGTTAAGAGTTTATCACAGTGTTACCTTCTTATAATTGTTGGTTATTGATGTTCTCCTGTTATAATTCCCCCTCAATTATGTTGTTTTATATAACTTTTACAGGATTTTTAATAAAATTAATGGGGTTTAATGGGAAAAGATGGCTGCTGAGGACAGAAGGCCACCTTCCAGAACATTCCCTGTACAGTGTCAGTCAGGATGTCAGTCAGGCCAGACCCAGCCCAACTTAACCACTGGGCATGTTCCGTGGGGGAGGGATAAGGCCAGACCGCCCTGGGAGGGTGGGTAAGGGGCGGTTTAGGAACATCGAGAGTAGGGATTGGATAAATGTATCCAGACTGCTGATTGACACTGGGAGTGGGATAAAAGGAGCTGCACAAGCTCTGGAAGGTGTGCCTCTGGCCAGACCAGCCAGGCACCTGGCATTGTCTTGGTCTTGTGGGCATCCTCTATTGTTAGCTTAATTTTTATTGATAAAATAAATAATATTTATAGTTAAATCTTTATAAAGTGGGGTGTCATTCTTCACAAGAGTCATTCTGCATCCCTGGGGTATCACTGGTTTTGGAGCAGTGCCTTACCACCTTGCACAAAAAGTTGCCTTGCACCTAAAGTTGCCTCTGGCCAGACCAGCCAAGCACCTGGTGCCTTCTTGGTCTTGTGGGCATCTCCTATTGTTAGTTTTATTTTTTTATTAATAAATAGCTAAATTTTTACAAAGAGGAGTCTAGTTCTTCACAGAAATGTACTTGTTACCTAAAAACTTATTGTCAAGAAAAACAACTTGATCACCTGCCTGAGGGAAATCCAGGAATCTATTAAGTTTTGGGCTGACAAACTTTAACTCTATAAAAGTACATGTTCTCTAGGGATTTCATCCCTGGGAAGTTGCATGCCTTGGTCTAACTGGAATGTGTCTCAAGAGCAGCTAAGAGCAGCCTTAAGTATTGGTGGTTCCTTGTACCTGTCATACTCATGAAAAGGAAAGTGCTTTGGGACAACAGTTCAGCGGCCTTTGTGAGTTCAGAAAAAACAAAAGTTTTCTGGTGAATTATTATTATTTTTTTAAGAATTCCAAATAAATAGAAATCTTTTTTGATTCCTTGTTCCCAATCTGTGTATTGTCTTCTTTCAAATGACACCTCACACCACTGTAATGGTATTTCTGAAAGGTGAAACTGGATTTTCTAGCATGACTATATCCTTTGCAAGATATATCCTTCCCAGAACTAAGAGTTGTTAAAAATACAATTTAGCCATCTATCACAAGTCTTGCATGCACACCTAGGTTAGGTGTGCTTAGTGCTCAAGTCCATTCACAGGTTCTGCCTTTACAAGCAATGATAATGCAGCATAAAATTCAGTCTAAACAGGTTTTCTTTGTGCTGCTTGACATAGGCTTCTGAATTTTCTTATAAAACATTTTACCCTTCCACAAGCATGCAGAAGAATGGATCAGTGGTTCATAATTCTTGATGACACAGAAGACAGCAATTCATAGACTTAAAACTAAAGAGTTTTGGAAAGTTTTATTTTCCAGATCTCACTATCCCTGATGGAAGTGTGTTTGAGATCCCATCCGATCTCACCTAATGCCGATTTTAAATCTCTTCACAGACAGTGATGTTTATTCTACGTTCTGCTTCACAAATTCCCCTCTCTTCAAAACTTACAAATACATCCTTTCCCAATATTTAATTATTTTAAAACTATGAAACAAAAAAGAGGCTTCTCTGTCCTTTGATTATCCAGAATACTCATTTTAAATTTCTATTTATTTTTTTACATTATTGAATATAGGTAAATGGAACTGTATTATATTGAAAACAAGACTGCAGAAATGATAATTACAGAGTTTGTAAGGTGAAGATATGTCACCTAACACGTCTTCACATTTTAGGACAGCAAAAACTTTAGATATTACTTTTTTGCTATTAACTTAATTTCCTTGCCTCAGAACAGGTACTGCCAACCCAAGCATGGACCCAAACCTTCCTCTTTGACTTTGGCCTTACTGCTTTCTACTTCACCTTCAAGAGAGCTTCGAGGCTCTCCCCCAACACCCTGTGTGCTTTGTTGTCTAAAAAGTTGTAGCAATTGTAAACCACTACTATAAAAGAAATTCAACCTGTAGGCTGTCAGTATTGTTAGGCTTCCTCTTTTATCGGGTTTTGGTTTTTTCAGGTGTGTTTAGTGTAAGTGGATTTCTGACAGAAGCTGACTTCCACTAGGAAACAATTCTGTCTTTAGAAGTGTTCAAGAGGACTCTGGATGTGGCATTTGGGGATATGTATTAGGGGTGATTGTGGTGGTGCTGGGTTGAAGTTGAATTAGAAGATCTGGAAGGTCTCTTCCAACCTCGATAATCTTTGCCCTGTCCCTGGTGCAGGCCTTTGAAGTTGTTGAGCCTCACTAGGTTCTTGCAGTCCCACTTCTCAAGCTTGTCCGGGTCCCTCTGCATGGTCCCTTCCTTTGCTTGTGTCACCTGTCTGGCTCAGCTTCTTGTCAGCAGTGGAGGTGCTGAGGGTGCATTCAATCCCATTCTCTGTGTCATTGAGAAAGACAATAAAGAGCATTGATTCCATGGCAGAGTCCTGACGGACACCCCTCATCACTCACCTCCACCAGGACATGTAGGCACTGAGCACAGCCCCCTGACTGCATCCATTTGGACAATTCCTCATGCACCAAATCATCCAGCCTCCAAAGCCACGGCTCTCCAATCTGGAGATAAGAATGTTTTGTGGGACTGTGTCCAGAGCTTTATGGGAGTCTGGGCACAGCAGGGTCTACAAGTCTAGACATCCAGGGCCTGGCAGACAGTTCAAGCCAATTCCAGGTGTTTCTGCTGTTGCAGGAGTGCCGGGTGTGGCCCTTTGTGACACAGGCACTTTCCAAGGGCCCTTGGTGATGCGGGGCTGCATTAGCACAGAGGCCATTGTGACACTGCAGGGTGTCACTGCCCTGAGCCACAAGGATCTCCTCCCATCAGAGTCACTCTGCTCCCTCACTAGGAAGCAGCTCCCTGGAGAGCTCCACTGCAGAGGATGACAGAGATGGCAACGGAGAAGGCGAATCCCAAATCTTTGGGCAACCACGGTGAGCAAGGCACAGCCCCAAGCTCTCAGAGCTTGAGGGCTGCCCTGCACCATAGCACATCCCATGACACACACACCAAGTACAGGACCCGTATTCCTGTACGAGTCTCCCGCGTGGCCTCCACTGGGATGCAGAGGCCCAGCCAGCGGCTGATGGCCCAGCAGGATCTGGCACACAGCATATCTGTGTCACCTCCCCTGGGAGAGCAGGACCCAGCACAGCCTTTGCTCCATGAGACAGAACCGTCTCAGGAGCTGGAGACAAGGACCCAGGTAGGCCGCCGCACATCCCATGAGACCCATGTGAAGTACAGGAGCCGTATTCCTGTACGAGTATCCTGTGTGGTCTCCACTGAGATGCAGAGGCTTAGCCGCCAGCTGATGGCCCAGCAGGATCTGGCACACAGCATGTCTGTGTCAGCTCCCCTGGGAGAG
>VZRZ01003397.1:15307-81404 GCA_013398175.1 Climacteris rufus | reverse complement strand
GGGCCGCGCATGCGCGCGCCGCACGTGCCTGCGCCGCCTCGCTGTGGCGCCGCGCGCGAGGCCCCGCGTGGCTCCCCCGCGCTGTCCCCAGCCCGTCCCCTCACGGCCCGTGGCGGCACCGAGTGCTCGCTGCGGGGGAACAGGGCCCGCCCCTCCGTCCCCCGGGGGAGGTGGAGCGGCAGGAACGGATTTCGGGACCACCGATCCCCTAACGGTCCCCAGACGGCTGCGGTCCCGCTGCTTGAGGCGGCCCCCCGGAACCTGCCCCAGCGCCGCCTCTGCCAGGGGTGAGGTTGCGCTTTCACCCTGCCGTGCTCTGGGGATGTGGCATCCACGTCTCCCTGCTCTGCCTCCCTTAGTTGGGACATGGCCCAAATCACCGAATCAAGGTTGGAAGAGACAAAGCTTTGAGATCATCAAGTCCAACCGTCCACACAGCACTGCCACAGTAACAGCCAAATGCCATCGCCCAGCACCATCCGGACGCCTCTGAAACACCTTGAGGGATGGGGACTCCACCACCTTTTTGGGCAGCCCCTTCCAATGCCTGGCCACCCTAACTGGGAAAAAAATTCCCAAATAGTCTCAGCATAAGGGCATTTTCTCTTGTCCTCTCACTGCAGGCAGAACAGAAGAGACGGGCCCCCTACCAGGTAATTGCAGAGAGCGATGAGGTGCCCCCTGAGCCTCTTCGAGACTAAACAAACCCATATAAATAACTTGGGACATTCTGTGTTGAGGGCACAGAGCGCTGTCAGTCACATCCAGCTCGGTTACTGGGGAGCTGGGCTCCAGAAGGTCACGGAGCCGCCTGCCAGCACACCTGCCACTGCACCGAGAGCAGGCGCACTTTAAATAACCCTTTTTGTCCCCTTCCTGTCCACCTGTCATGGCAGAGCTCAGTGCAGCTCCCCAGCGACAGCGTTTGCTCTTAAAGGAACAGCCAAGCCACTCTTTTCTATCAAAACCAGCAGCATATCAGTCACAGATGAGTGTTAGGGTACAGATCAGGCTAAGAAACAAGTACAGCTTTGATGAAGTAGGAATGTGCTGTTTGTATTTGCCTCCCAGTCATACAACATTAGCACATTCTTCCTGCTTGTTTTGTGTTTTGCCCCTTCAAGGTGCTCTTCCAATGGACCTACCCAACAAGGCCTGGATTAGTTCCTGCCTCCTCAGAGGTCTTGATTATACTTTTCTGAATCCTCCTCCCACCTGTTGCTTCCAAATCCCAATTGTTTTTTCTTTTGTATTCCCAGCTGTCACTTCCCACCAGCTATGTCCTGGCTTCCAGTGCCACCCACACCGGCTGCCACATGGCCAGGATTTGTCTTGTGCTTCCCTTGTGTTGTGCAAGCAGCAGGAGAGAGGAGCTGCCACTCCCCAGTTCTCTGGTTTCATGTCCAGCAACTGTAACCGCTGGGCATAAAAGGTAAGTGAAGCATCACAATTTAGAAATGCAAGATTATCAAATCCTTCCCAAGGAGGGTCTCTCAAGGCCTTTCTGAAGCCCATCACAACAAGATAACTCCTCTCATATCCTGTCTGCATCTCCCAGGATCAATTAATATGGATATCTTCCCATTCAGACAAGGTAATCTCATGTGTGGCTTGGTTTTCTCCTTCTGTTCCCTTTGGGCTCTTGACTATGCAGTTGTATCTGCTTGGGGTTTTTTTCCTCTTTTCTCACCTGTAATTTACTGTATTGTCTTCCTCTAGATTAGCCTTTGAAGGTCTATAATTTGAAATACAGCTGCCAAGTTTGAAAGCTAGTTCCAAGCAGGAACAAGTGGCACCTGCCAGCTCTCTACTAGAACCCGTGGTTTAGTCTATAAACGACCAGGTATTCCTGAAGTGCATGATTATGGTGATCTGCTGATGTATCTAAAATCAAGCAATCACTAATGTTAGCTGCTGTACTGTTAAAAAAAAACATTTCCACTATCTGTTTATACTACCCTAAAACTAGCTACTATCAGCAAAGAAAAGGTATATTGATCATAAAGACTTAAAATGTATTTAAATTCAAGACAGAAAATACAAACATATATTCATTCAAAAAGAAAAAGCAGAGGGTTCAGTTTTGGGGGGAGGAAGTTAGTTTCTTTTTTTGCTTGCTTTCTTCAGTTTAGTGCTGGTGATGTGCTGTTCCCAGCTTCCTAGAAAAGCTTTTGATCTAACTCTTCCTCAGTTCTCTTCTTGTTAGAAAAGTTATGTGGCCATCAATACATTTTCTCCAATACATCCTTTCCCTCCCACTGCCCAGGTACTGTTCTTTAACAGCCTGTATTTTCTGCTTTTCAAAACAGAGCCTCACTTAAACATACCAACCTCCCTCTAACTTCTGGGTACATTTCATAAAAGGTCTCAGGACAACAGGTGATTACATGCTGCTGGGGCTTGACTCAAAGGATTTGACAGCAATTCACAGAGTGATGCCTTCTCTGCACTCTTTGCTTTGTAGAAAAATGCAGAAGTAAAACTCAGCCTCTGAGTTAGAGCTGTTGTGGAGCCCCAGAAGGATGAGAGGAGAGCACCCACTGGCTTCTGCAGCTGAGTTGGTTTGCTGACCTTGCTGCATTGTGAACACAGGGACTCAGGAGGAACATGACTCAAATACTGGTGAAAAAGCAAGAAGCAGCACAGCTCTTAACTCAGCCTGAAACTATTCCTCTGTGCAGGGACTCCAGACCCCACATAGTTTCATTACAAAAGGAGAAAAATGGTATTTAGGTGATATAAAGCCTTGTTGTTACATGAGTTACCTGCCATTACAAGGACTTTCAGAAATTACATGTGATGCTCAGACCTAGTACATAACAGTGTTTACTATCTCTGATACAGTAACAAAAGAACCCCAAAAAACTTACAGGTTTTATTGATAAATATTCTGTTACCTCCCTTCACTTCTTTCTAATGTTTTCATTATCTGTAACTGACCTCTAAGGCAGTTTTAGTCCTTGAATAACTGTTGAGGGGTTAAATGTACAGTTACTGCACATTTCCTCAAGAATTGACTAAACAGAGCCTCTTTATAAAGGCAATCTTGTATTTGCTCCTTGGAGTTAAAGTTCAGAGCTCCAGTATTTCTTTCCTTGGTTAGGTATGTAACTACAAGACAGAGACATAATTGGTACTCATGTTTAGTTTCTGGAATGCCAAGTCAGGTGTAAATTTTAAACACAAGCCCCCAGTTTGGCAAATTAAATCAGAAAATGTGCTAAATCCTCTCTAATACAATGCAGTGATGTGTGAAAAAATGAAGAGTGCATTTTCCCCTAAATATTTCTGCAAGGAAAATGGGCATATATATCATGCAAGTCAATGTAATTAATGGCAACTCAGTTTTACAGCCTTCCATCCCACAGAATTGGAAATTATTGTAGAGAAATACAAAACAAGGATCATTTTACCATCACTGCAATACAACCAACTGCTTAACAATTGTACATCTATGCTGGGAGCCTGCTTTTCCACAGAGAATTTGCAGGCTTGGGCTCTGTATTAGGAACAAAGATTCTCCCTTGGAGTGCAAGACAAATGTTGAGAGTGTATGAAAGCTTTGAAGTGACTGAGCACAGCAGAGAGTTGAAGGCACATTTTAAGCAAGAAGCTGGTGGTTGATAGCAAAGCCTGAGTGGCACATCAGGGCTTGCTGGGAGGCAGAGGCAGAGACAGGGTGGGCTCAGTGGGACAGCCCCCAGGAGCTGCTGAGCCTCCCCAGCACTGCACACACACTCTGGCACTCACATGAACCAGGCAAACCCAGCTCCAACTGTTTGTTCATCTGCACTGGCCACAGACCCTCCCAGTCCAGCACTCGTGTTAGAACTGCACAGTGAGATAATGACACAAGAATCTTCCACATGCCCTCACAGTTGCTGCAGTTTAAACCCTCAGATGAAAATATTTTGGGGCTGATAATTGCCTTGAAGCAGGATAGCAGCTCAGTAACACAGACAGCAGGCAGTGACTAACATATGTCATTGAATAAATCCAGTGATCCTATTTGTATTCGTTTTTATTTTTATTTTTTATTAATTTCTCGTTAGACATAGTTGCTAAACCTGACTTTTATTTTTTCCTACACCAACATTTTTAACTTACCAGAGCAGCTTCTTGTAACCCTTGAAGAGATGGGTGGTCATGTAACACCTGTGCTTGTTTGCAGATACCAGAGGCAAAGAAGCAGTCAGAATACTCTTTAAAATATTAAATTGAAAGTCAGTGAAACCTTAAGACACTTCTGAAGATGAGGCATAAGCTTTTCAGATATGTTGAGGACTAGGAAAAACTACACTTTGTGCTTCTACAAGATGTACAGAAGATCATCTCCATCTTCTCCACTCAGAGGGAAATTCAAAAGGAGACAACATTTCAACAGAGTCAATTTGTAAACGTTTGCTTTCCAGGATTTTAACTCTGGCCAATTCTTAAAACACTTATTTATCATCTCCTCAGTCCTACAGCAGGAAAACTTGCTGAATCCTAGGCAAAGCTGAATAACACTTCTAGATTTGGTCCCTCAGGAATAACACCAGAGACTAAAATTTTACACTGTGTGTATTTCATCCATTGTCTTGTTACCCAGTGGCAGCAGTTTTTGTGGGAATCATTAAAAACTTCCCTTGTTATGCAGAGCACTATTGATATTTGAACTCTCAGGGGGAGTAACCTCTGTCTCTATCCAAAAAGTATCAGATTAAAATAAACACACAGCACTGCTCAGCAAAGAATGAGTCCATTAATTGCAATTCATGAGTTTGAAATTGGCATTACTCAAACATTTACTGTGTGTCTTGAGGCCCGTGTAGGAGTATGGTGACAGGAAAGGTGAGACAAAAGACAGGAAAACATGTAGGAATCTGTCATACACAGTTTTGGCTATAATATAATTGTGCACATTATTCTTCTCATTTGAGAATGTCAAAGCTCATTAAAAAAATCTAGTTAAATGTAAAAAGCTCTGGGAGGAAAAGAATTCTTTTACTGGTAGGTGAACTGACTGCCAGAGTTACTCAGAGTTATTGCTCATTAGAGCCAGAACTCAGGAACAGAACTGGTCTCCAACTTCAGCTACATAAAATGCTGCACGAGTTGCCAACAATGAAGATCTGTGAGTGGAATTTGGTTAATTGTGCCAGTCTGTAGGAACAGTTATTATTTTTTGGTATTACAATAGCTCTGAGAGTCCTGCAACTGCAATCCCTGTGCACAAAGCTCTACCTGCACACACAGCAGAGAGTGCCTCTGGTTTGGAAGAATGTGGAGTTTTTCAGGACATAGTTTGACAGACTTTTTTGGTAGAAGTTCCTACTTATGCATTCCCCACCACACATTCCTCCCTCTGTCCCTTTACACTGTTTCTGCATTGTGCCAGTGATTGTTTTTTTCTTTTTTTTTGGGGGGGAGGGTATAGCCCCATGTTAAATTGAATCAGAAACTGATTTCAGTTAGAAATAGTCCCCATAAACCCCCCGGTTTTAAACTCAGACTCTGATCTGGTTCCCTGATGCAGATGCAGGAACAATGTTACAAGAGTCCCATGAAGGCAGGAATGGGAGTGAGGAACACATTGCACAAGTCTCACTTAGCAGAGGTGTTTGTCAAACTGTGCCCTTAACTGAGCCCAACTATGACAAGGTTCTAATTGCAACTGGTGTGAAAAAGCAGCAAATTTTTTAAAGTTTGTTTAAATTAACACAAACAAGTGGAATATATCAATAAACAAAAGAGCAGCTCTGCCACCTCAGGTGATACTGTAAAAACTTTCGGAGTAGAATTTGAGATCATTGACAAAACATCTTCCTTTCCCTTTTGGAGTCAAAACTAACATCTCTCAGAAACACACAAAGGAAATAACCTTTAAACTCCACGTTTGTTTTTACAGTGGTGTGACTGGAAAATAATTTTATCTGCCTTTGTAAAGGGGGGTGGGGGAGTGGTATAAAACAAAGTAGAGACCATTTCCCTCCCAGCACAGCCGCACATCTATTATCTGACTCACCACTTCTGGGACTCCTCCTGGCAGCTCTGCTTTTATTGCACTGCAAATTCAAGCCTGTGAAAATATTCCCTACTTTCAGGTTACTTTGTTCACTGTTTTGTTCAGGTCAGTATTCCTTCCTTTAGGGGTTTGGAACTCAACATTCACCAAGTGCTGGATGTTGCTGTTCTTAAGCCCTGTGAGAGGGACCAGCTCAGTGGAAAGGAAGGGGGGAGGGAAAGGAAGGGGGAGGAGAGTCCATATCTGAAGAGAGACTCCAGACTAGAGAAATTTTACTGACATCCATTCAGTTTCCAGCGGGGAGCTGGGTCTCCTTTAAGGGCTTTTACTGAGATCCAAAGGCCCTTGCAATTCACAGCACCATTTACATGCAACGTTTCCCTCTGGGAGCTAAGGTATAACTGTACTCCTGGATAATAATCACAAAGAATACCACCAGACTCCCATTGAAATGTCAACCAGGCAACACTGTTGTAGAGAGTAACAAAGAGATGCTAATATAATTAATTATGAAGCCTCAGTACCCTCATTAACACATCTTTAGTGCCACTTTAGTGCCTAGATCTTTGAAAATCAGCTGTATAAAGTGACTGTCAGAGTTAATTCCTTATAAATTGCCTCCTGTCACATCCCAGCACTGCAGCAACTTCTCTCAGGTCTTGGTGCTATGAAATCTGGGATTTCTTTTTTATTTAGTTCTGATGCAGTTATATTGGTGTTATTAAAGGTGTAAGCTTTAATAAGCAGTTTGTCAGGCTAGAATAGGGAAAAATAAAAATGCCCTTAGTCAAGCCAGCTTACACAGTTGGTGGCATAAATAGGAAAAGTTTCAGTCAATTAAATGGAAAACTAAGGACAAAAGCAAAAACAGGAATGAAAGGTGTCACATAATTTGGCATTAAAATGTTTCTGGACCTTTTTTGAAATGGGAGGATCACAGCCAGTTTCTGGCTCTCCCCCCTACTGCTGCCTTTACGACAGCATTCCAGCTCCAGGCCTCATTCCAGAGCATCCTCCTTCCCCTCCACTCCTGCTCACAAATATATATTTCAATAGGCTTAGGCTACATGGAATTCCAAAACCAGCATGTAATTGGTGCAATTGTCTTTTACATTGCTCCACAGCCAGCCACATTCATGCTGCTTCAGCCCCGTTTTGTCATGGTTTCACTCTTTTTTTTTTTTTTTTTTTTAAGTTGGACTGGGATCAGTACTTGTGTTGAGAACCCTACACATCCACTGAAGAAAGAAGTATACAATACAGCAATGGGCTGTACTGGTGGTTCACTCTGTTATTTCTCAGTAGTAGACTGTCACTCTGCTACAAGATAAAGGGAGGTGATAAAAAGAGAGTGATCATTACAAATCACTTGGCATTTTCTGCGAGCAGTTAAAACACTCACACTGACATATCCAATTTGTCTGTACAAGATACTCTGCTTCCCTTCATCTTCCATGTGCTTTTGAGAGGTGATAACCTTTCTGTAGTGCGTAATTTTGTGAAGTTATCATCTCTGTACTTGTATAATATGCTCCAGGATCCTTTGTAATCTCTATTGTATTTGGGATTAAAAAACCAATCAAAATGAGATATTTTTATTTGCCATTTAAGAAGTGGCTTTCACACTAAATGATTTTGCTGGTCTAGCTAACCTGGCAATAGGCAAACTCTCTAAATGGAGGTAAAATTTATATCAGTAAAAGGAGTGCTTGCAAATCTTCTTTCCTTGCTGTATTAGCTAACATGGTAGGAACATTATTTTACTCTCCACTCTTAAATGATATATCTGTACCCCATTAAAGGTATGATGTATTTATGCAGCATTCAGTGTTCATAGAAACAATGTTTAAGAAATGAAAGTGGCATGCTTGAAATTAAATAAATACATAAATTTCTGCAGAGCAATCCAGAACTAGCATGCAAATTCTGCTTGCTTGCTTCACATAAGCACAAATATGATGGTATTAAGTGAAATGCAGCTACTTATTTCTGAGTGTCCTGCTTTGAAACAACACTTTTGCAAAGCAGAGCCAGTTCTGTTTAGATGAGTAATATCTGTCCACCTTGCTTTTTGAGATAGCCACTGGCTTTAGACATAGCAGTTAAAATTCCAACAACAGTTTGAGATACTACAGACACAGTACGAGCTGGTGAAATGATGTACAGAACAGATAACTAATTTTTAGTCATGCATGGTTACTGAATATGGAATTAATTTAAGGGCTCTCTGTTTTCTTTCATGCTGTCAGCACTGCAAAGGGTCAGGTACCTTTTAGGAGGGGCACAGCAGATTGTACCTTCGTTCCTGAGCTGAGATGCTGGACGTGCTGCCACGAACTCAGCAGGAACTGGAGGCTGCCGAGAGCAAAAGGAGAGAGACACCGCCAATCACCCTGTTGACAGCAGCAATCCCTGCCCAAGGCAGAGACTCCCAGCTGCCACTGAGTTCAGAGAACCATGGCAGCCAGGATTCAGGATCCGGAGCCTTTCCCAAATGCCTCTTTGGACAGCCCATGGCACTGGGCCCCGTGCCAGCTCTGCTTGCCATGCCAGCCCCGTGGTGGTAACTTGCTGCCACCTGCCACAAACCTCCCCCCTGCTCCTTCCTGGGCTGGTTACACTCGACTAAAACCTTTGCCTTATTAATCATGAAGGAATGAATATGGGATAAACAGGACCTGTAGAGGGCAAGAAATCACACCTGTATTTATAAGGAGCCCCCAGCTGTAACTCTGCAAAGCACAGCAGATCCATGATTTTAATGGAGATGGGTTCTTTTGATAATGTATCATGTCTCTTGGTGTAACAGGACTTCAGACATGAGCTGACATATTTTCTGCTGAGATGGAAAAACAGGTGTTCAAATCAAAAAGGGCACAGTATTTGGAGGGACATTTAAGAGGGGGAACAGGAAAAAGGAGGTCACAAATTAGAGAAAATGCACCAGTCCATTACAGATGGCACTGGACAAGAAAGAGCTGGGGGATTCACAGCTTGAGGTAAAACAGAGTCCACACAAGGACCCGAACCCTCACAAAGCTACTGAGCACCTGGTGGGGTGCACAGACATTGGTTCAACACCCACAGTTGTGGGGACTTTACTTGCCTCCAGGTCTGGTGAATTTTGGTAGAAATTTCTACCAAAAAAGAAACATGGGACTAACTGATCAGATATTGTCCATACTCAAATAACAAGCACAAAATATCAGCATAAAGCCAGTTCAAACTCCATATTACCTCCTTTGGTTAATGCAAAGTCAATAATAGTTCAGTACCCAGACCTCAACCTGACCCCATCTGTCACCTTGGGTCCTTCAGCAGCACGCAGGTGGGAAACGAACAATTAGGGAACAGAAATATTTGTTATACAAGTTAGAGAGCCAAGTAGGTTCTGGAGTGACAATTCTTTGAAACAAATCCTTTCTGTTCTTTAAAGAGTTTTGTTGGTTGGCTGTGGTTTGCTTTGAATCAACGAGAAAATGTAAAAAGTTCTGTTCCTCTGGACAGAACCATCCATCAGCAAAAGGCAACACCTTTGATCCCCTGTCAAGTCCCTCCTGCCAGGCTAAGCCCAAGAGCTCTTTCTCATGGCTGGATTGATCTGTGAATGTTGTTTTATTCATACTTACATGCCTCTGTTTGGGGTGGAGGGGAGGGTGTGAAAGGGAAAGGCTCAGTTTTGTCTCTGTTTTCGGGTACAATCCTGTGTTTCACCCGTCTGGAGCCTGGACAGAACTGAACAGTTGCATTTATCACAAACCGAGGGCAGCCACTGCACCCACTAGTGGGGGAATTTTTACTGAGATGCTGCTCACAGGATTTGCTTTGCCCAGGTCACAGCCATCACACCCCAGCGTGCAGCTTCTGCTTACAGCTCAGTCTTTTTTCCGATGTTTTTCCCCCTCACTTTTGTTTTTGTTTTCTCTTTACCTCAACCTTCTCTTGTTCTTGTTTTCTGATGCTGATTTGCTCCATCTTGTGAAAGTGAAAACTTCCTACGCTTTGTCTCATGCAACACAGAGGGAAAAAGCAGAGATCAGCACTGTAAAAGCAGCCACTTTAGAGAGACTTGGTAGCCTCAGGCCAGTAACAGCCCTCCCCCAATTATCCCTGATTTTGCCTGATTTCCAATGTGGTGTTATGATGTGAAAATAAAAACATCCATGTATCTGCCAGGCCAGAAAAAATAACCAGCGTAGGATTTCTTGAAATACCTTTGATATATTGAAACCCCAGCAAATCAGAGAAATTGGAATAAAGGATCAAAGTGAAGTTACTTAGAACAGACCTTGTCTGGAGCTGTTTGCTCCTTTCTCATCCTCAGGGAAGAAAAGCCCAGACATGCACCACGTTACAGGGAACATGTTCTACATTTGCAGTAGCTTTGCATATTACTCGCTGAAAAAAATGGATTTATTTGGGTCTGTTTCATATGCTCAAATTCCAGTTTTCTTATCTCTTTGCCATCTCAAAACACCACAAACTTTTCTCTTTAAGTTCCCTCTGACAAGTTATTTAAAGTTTTTAAATTGCAGTTTGTGCTTAGCATTTTTATGTTGATGCAGCCTGTGTATTAATTCACACTTGTAATATTTACTCCTCTACTGAACAGTAATATGCCTTGGCAGTTCTAGTCATACCAATTAAAGATAATTTAATGATGACTGAAGATGATCTATTTATAGAGGATAAATCTTAAACATTAAGAACCTCTTAAGCAAACCACTCTGCTATTGGGTTCAAATATTTAGTGTCAGTTTTTCAACACAAAGTAAAATGAGATTTAAAAATCTGCCAAATTCATGAATTTAACTATTTGCAGCAGAAAAACTCATCCAACAATGCTCATTTTTTGTTTTAATAGGGTTGTTGAATTTGAACAGAAAATACATTTATTCCAGTATTTAAGGGGCATCTGTCATCTCACTGTTTTGCATCTCTAAGTTGATCTCTTAAAAATTAAGCCTTACTCAGGCAGTGCTGTACTGGATCTCACCAATACCAGCAGCAGAGCACAGTTTCATGTTACAGCAGTAGAATTTTTGAATGAATACACTGAGGCAGAACTTCAAGTATTTTCTCCAGAGAAGGGAGTGATCTCCTGCTGTGACAACACCACATTGTTTCCAATACTCATGTCTTTTAAAGCTGCTTTGTAAATGGATGTTTAAAAAAAAGGGGGAAACAGAAAGATGAATGAGAAATAAAGATAATAAAGTAGTTTTGAATCCACGGCTACAGACACCTGGTTAGAAAACAAGAGTTCTAGAGCTGTGACTTTTGAGATGTTTCACTTGTGTTAAAATGAGTAGAAAAGGACAGCAGAGTATAATTTGCCATTAATATTGTAATTCACATCCTGAGACGTGACCTGATAAAAAAATCAGACACAGAAAAGGACATCAGAACCCACCCTTCTTAGTCAAGCCAGTGGTGTCTGCAGTCCATTCCTCACTGCCCCGTGCAGTGACCCAAAGCCAGGAACCTGCCTGCACAAACGGGCTGGGGAAGTGCTCACACTTCCATCCAGTCTCCAACTGCCTCTGCTTCCACACGAGCCAGCTGCTGCTGGAGAGGCCAAACTTCAACTCTGGAAATTCAGATTAACTCTTGTCCTAATCAGAGACAAAGAGCTAAAAGGGCCATCAGCCCAGCCCCGGAGTGTTCGTGCTTTTATGTTCTTGCCTGTTCTATGGGGTATCACAACAGTCCACACCAACCAGGGGAAGAATCACAAGGGATACACAGCCAGGATTTGAAATTCTGGAGAATTCAGTTCCATTGGGACCTTTTGCTTTTGAAGGAGATGCCACTGAATCTCTTTCTGTTCCAGTTTCGCTGGCTGCAAAATGGCTATAATAGTTCTTTACAACGAGTTTTAGGGACTCTTATTTCACTATTAATTTTTAAGTACTTTAAATTCCCGAGAAGAACCGCTGCACTGGGCTCTGACATAAATGAATGTACATGTGCTCAAAAGGAGAAGGCACTACAGCCGTTCTGCTGAGCTCCTACTCTGTATCCTGCAATCTCGATTCCTACACACAGGCCAGGCTCCTTCCCAGCAACAGCCGGAATAACTCTACTGAAGTTGGTGCATCTGTGCCTGCTTATGCCAGCACTAAATTTAGCCTCTGCATTCATCATCAAGTTGTTCCAATGAGTTAGTTACAAAAAGCCTCCAAGCAGTGATACCTGTTAGGAATAAGCCCTTCAAGAAGCTGCAGTAGCAGTGTCTGTCCGTGCGGACAGGAGCAGCACAGCCGTGTCCCAGCTGTTACCCAGGCACAGCGCCTGTTCCAGGGTGACTCCCGCAGAGCTGCCCCGCGGGGGTGCAGCGAGCTCGGCTCACCCTCAGCACAAATTACCATAATTCCCCCATTAAAACCAACTAAGGTAGAGAGCAAAGCAACGAGCCAAAGCACACCCCGGGCTCCTCGTGTGCACTGAGCCGGCTCCCGGCGCTGTTCCCCGGGCAAACACACGACAGCCAAGCAGAGCGGGAGCTTCACCGCTGTGTCCGGCAATAGCGAGATTCCTCCCGCGCAGGGCGGGGGGCTCCGCTGGGCCCCGTCCCGAGCCGGACGAAGGCGGGTCAGCGGCTCCGGGGTAGCCACAGGGACAGCACGGGCGTTCCTGCGCCGCCAGCCCGCGAACATCGGATCTCTTCTCAAGCCCCGGTTCCCTCACAAGGCGGCCCGACCCCCCCTCCCCACCGCGCTCGGCTTTGTCGCCCCCTCCCCGGCGCCATCTTAACTGCTGGCAGCCCCCGCGCCCTCCGGCCCGTGCTGCCCCTCGTGTCCCCGGCGGCGCGGCGGGATCAGCCGGGCCCCAGCGCGGATACGGCGGGAGGGATCGAAAGGGAAGAAGAAGCCTTCGCCCGCCCCACGGCTCCAATAAAGGCGCCGGGACAGCCCGCACCCCTCTCCCGCATGGGGCCGCCGCCCGCCCAGCACAACCCCTACGTGCCCTTCCCCAACATGGCCCCGCCCGCCTCAGTTTACCGCTCGCAGGCCGGCGGGCTCGTCGCTCGGGTGACGTCATCGCGCAGCGCCCGTTTCCATGGGAACCGGAGGCGCGGGCGGCGGGAGCGGGACGGGCCGGGCCGCGACCCCCGGGAGCGACCCCCGATCCCCCCGGGACCAGCGCGCCCTCTCCGGACCCGGCATGTTCGCGGACAGGACAGTGCCCGGTGCCGATGTGCCATCGCTGTGGAGGAGCGCCCGGGGCGCGCGCTGTGAGGCGGTGAGAGACCCCCCGGGGCGGCCCCGCTGGGATCGTGCCCCCCTTGCCCCCTCCATGCTCGTCCGCGGCCCCGGCCCGGGACCGAGACCTCCCCCACAGGGAGCTGGCACCGTGCGGGGCCGGGGCAGCGGGGCCGGTGTCTGCCCGCCGGCTCTGCCCCTGCAGCGTTGTACTGATTCAGTAAATCACTGATTCCCCTGTGTGCGGATTGGCAAAGAAGCGCCCGTGCGGCTGCCGCCCCGCAGCTTGCGAGCGGATAACGCTGCGCTGTCACCGTGTGCGCTGCTCGCTCGTTCCTCTGGAGCTCGCTGCCTTCTCGCCTTCTCCCGTCCTTCCCGTTCCCTGCTGCAGAGCGCTGCCTGAACCTGACTGGCATTCGGGCAGCTCTGCCTCAGATCAGGTCACGGGAAGGTCACAAATACATCACCAACACCTGGACAGGTTCGGAGGCACCCCCTGTTTAACCGTGAACCAGAGCTGTGCAGAGGGGCTGGAATGTCTCCAGGAAACGCCAGGAAGGGAAGGTGTTTTGAATGCTTTGTGCAGCACCTGTTTTTCTGTTTGGATTATAGACTGCCTGTCTTCTTTTACTAGAAAACTTGCCAGACTGGGAAAATTTCAACAGCAGAAGCTGCAGCACAGTCTTGTACAGGCCGAGATGCTGCAGTGCAGACAGAACAGAGCAAAGATGATGCCCAAGACTTTCAGCAAGAAGTTCAAGTAGATTACACTGGCCTTCTGTCATTCCTTCAGAGAGTGGAGAATACTGTTATCAAAGAGCTAAATAAAAACTGGAAAAGCCATGCCTTTGATGGCTTTGAAGTGAACTGGACAGATCAGGATGAAGCAGTAAGTGACAGAATTCAGGTCATTGTCCAAGCAGAGCTGGGTGCAGTGGCTCCCAGAACTTGTTAGTTCTATTACTTACTGCTGTGATTGTTCTTGCCAAGATCCAATAATTAAACAGTACCAGTTGGGGTGACTTTGGGGTTTTTTTTTTTCAGCTTTCTCTTTGCTTGGTAAAACTGTTCTTCCTGGTGGTGACTGAGTTGTAGCAGCAGTGTGAGAAGAAAGCCTGCAGTTGGTGTAGGCTTTTCTTCAGCCCCTTCAGAACACTTCAGCCTAGCAAGGATCTAGGAACAGTTGCAGTCAGTGATTTGGCAGCTCTTCCTACTTAGATTATGTTTGTTTAGTGCACAGTGCTGAGGAATGGAAGCAATTTGTATCACACAGTACAGGTTGGGACTGGCATTTTCAGACTGTTATTTGTGGAGCTCAGCGAGTGCCAGACTCACACCTGGGGGCTGCTGGAAACGCTTAGGCACAGCCTTCCAGAGCTGTGCACTCTCTGACAGGTAGTGAGTGAGTGACAGTTGTGTTGTGGGTTTGTTTCCCAACAGGAACTCAACAACCTTTTCACATAAATCTTGAATAGAGGGAAGCCCACATTGTAACCGCACAGTCACATCAGGGGCAGGCACAGATCTCATTTCTCTGTGTTTGGAGATTGTTGCTTCAGTGCTTGGATTTGCTCTCTCCCAGGTGTTGTGTTTGCACACACTGTCATACCCAGAGGCTCAGGATCACAGCCTGCAGGTCACCAGTGTCTCCTGGAATGCCACAGGATCCGTTGTTGCCTGTTCCTATGGCCGGTGAGTATGGGGATGGACCTGGGAGTGTGGCTCAGGCTGACCTAAATCACATCTTGTATTTCTTCTACCTTCCTCCCACCCTGAAAAGGGATACATGATCTTACTGATTTGTTTCTAGGTAGATTCTGCTTGAAAAATGTAAAGAGCAGATGCACTTGCAAATATCTGTAGGCAAGGTTTGGGAGAATGGGCTTTATCTTCACTGAGATCGTGGTGTTTAATGTGGCTCTGAGCACCCTGGATGAACCTGGCACCTGTTCACACATGTGCCTGGTGCCACGGACATGTCATAACACATTGAAGGATTTCTGAAAGGGTTGCACGAATCATTTATCTAATCCATTAATGTCTGGAGCAGCCCTTCTGTCTGGGCCCTACTGCTTCCCTTTTCTTTTTTTAAATGCTCCCCTTTCCTTAGATTAAAAGCCCCAGCAAAAAGGGCATCCATGAGGGAACATACAGGGAAGAGTGAAACAGGGCAAACCTGTATTTTAGTTGCTCCTGCCCTCCCAGTCTACAGCTGTTGGCAGGTGAGAATGTGGTTTCTGTGTCCGTGGGCTCCCTCAGCAGAATTCCTTCCATGAACTTTCCATATGCACTCTTTTGATTGTTCCCATTATTTGAATGGTGAGTAGATCTTGGAATAGGGAATTGTACCCGAGGTTTACTGGCTGGCACTTTGTTCTGTAGGCACAGGGATGTGCCCTGGCATGTCCTGCATAAAGCAGCCCACAGAGAACTTCTATCCCCTCATGATTCCTTCAGGCCACAAAGCAGCACACTGAGGTGACCCATGGGGGATCCCAGAGCTCTGCTGGGCTGGGATCCTCTGTGGAACACACAAGGCAAGATGTAGCTTTTTGTTTTCCAGGCTGGATGATGGGGACTGGAGCACAGAAAAATCCTATGTTTGTACCTGGAATCTGGACAGAAGAGGCTTGAATCCACAGCACCCTGACGTGGTGATAGATGTTCCCAGCTCTGTCATGTGCCTGGCTTTCCACCCCTCTCAGCCCTCACTCATAGCTGGTGGGTTGTTCTTACCTCAGACTGTGCTTGAAACACACCTTTGTCTCCTGCAGCCTGGATCCTTTGGTTTCTCTGTCTGAGTCCAGCCTCAGATTTCCTGTAAAAGGAACAGTGCTGCAGCTCCTCAAACTGAAGAGCTAAGGCTCACCAGCACAGATTAGTGCATTGCTGTCTCTGAACTGGGACTTGCTGCTTCTTCACTGTCATCTCCTCAGAAAGAGGTGACAGAAGGAAACTCAGCCCTGGCTGTAAGGGAATAATGTGTTTATTTCAGCAGAGCACTATTCTCTTACACCAGAACTGACTGTGCCCTGCACAGGGCTGCCCAGCCTTTGAAGCTGGTGGTTCTGTTTCCATCATAGCTCCACTTGTGCATTTGTTCTGAGCTGTCAGACCTTCAATGTTTTATCTTTGTCCTTTCAGGAGGCCTTTTCAGTGGGGAGCTGGTGGTGTGGGACACCAGCAGGACAGAAGACCCTGTGATCTGGAGGACAGGGATGACAGATGACACCCACACTGACCCAGTCTATCAGGTAACAGAGAACACTGGCAGCAGACAGGGCAGGGGCAGGTGAGATTTGCCACTGCTGTGCCATCCCTTTGCTTCCCATCCACAGCCAGGCAGTTCACAGACGTTTCAGCTGTTCTGTTCTCTTATAGTTGGCTATTTTCACTCAAATCTAACTCCTGAACATCTCCTTACACTTACCCTGTAAAAAATAACTTCTCCCTGTCCAGGATAAATGAAGAACAGGCCCATTCCTACACTGTAACTATTTATGCAGATGCAACCAACAATAGTTGCAGTGGTTTAAAAACACAAGTAGCAAAGTGTCACTGATCCTTGGTTGGCAGCTTAAAGCCACATGCTGTAAGGGGATTTACAAGAATGTCATGGAGCCTGACTTGCTAAGGATTTTGTCCTTCTGGGGCCCTGTGACTGGACAATCTGTGTGTTTTTGTCATCTGATAGTCAGGAAAATGCTGTTTGCAGCCGGGTGAAAGTGCCATAAATGCCCCATCCCAAAACTGAGGACAGGTGAACCACAGCCCTAAACAGCTGGCTGCATTTTTCTCCTTGCATGTGTGTGTGAGCCAGCTCCCAGCAGCAGCTGGTCTGGTACCAGGCTCCCTGGCTGGTGCCTGGCTCTGCTCCCGTGTGCTCCAGGCACCACAGGCTGAGCACGGGCTGGGCAGCTGTGACAGAGCCCCCTGTTCTGAGCTCAGCATTTGGAACAGGTTAACTGGGTTCCTGACACCAAGCACAGCAACCATTGCCAGCTGCTGAGCGTGTCCACAGATGGGAAGATCCTGGTGTGGAGGCAGGAGCAGGAGGGGCGGCTGGCCGTGGCTGAGGGATTCGCCATCGTGGCGCAGCAGGTCCCTCGCAGCACTCGCCTGAAGAAGGTGAGTGCAGCAGCTCAAAGAGAGCTCATTCCACAAAAACACTCTGAACCCCGGATCCCAAGTGTCAGAGCTTGCCCTGCTCTGAGAAGGACCAGGAAAAGCCCCTTCTGAACATACACACCACCCCTCGCTCCCCATCTCCTTTGCCGCATGGAAATCACTCTTGGAACACTGGCAACAGCTGAGGTTTTGCCATGCTCTGAAGAGAAGTTGCTGGGATGGAGAAGAGAACTTGCTTGTAATGTTAATTCACGTGAACCCCTTTGTAGGAGGGATTCAGAGGTTAAAGGCTGCAAACACTGAACTGGCACAAGCTGTGCCATGAAGAGCCCCCAGTGGGTCCCCGGCCGGCTCTGACTCGTGTGCCTTTCTCCGGAGCCCCAGCTCACAGCAGCTCTGTCTCTCTCCCCCCAGATGGCCTGGGGAGAAGCAGCCGTGGGGGTGACCTCGCTGTCCTTCTCACCCTTCAGTCCCGGGCTGTTTGTTGTGGGTGTGGAAGGTGGCTACTCCCTGAGGTGCTCCACGGCAGCCCAGACTCCGGCCCTCCCTGGGCCGGGCAGCTCCGTTCCCCTCAGGGCGCCGGCAGAATTCGCCTTCTCCCCGCACGCCGGGCCCGTCTACTCCGTGAGCTGCTCGCCCTTCCACAGGCAAGTGCTGCGTGTTGGACACTGCCAGTGCGTGGCTCTAAACACACTTTTTCCAAAGAGCCCCTGGGGGGTGTGTACAAGTTACAAAAAAGGGGCACCTGGCATTGGGAGCTTCTTGTTGTAGGAGAAACAACGTCCACTGGCTCTGGTGAAACTGCCCGCTGGAATATGCTGAGTGTGGGCACATGAGCAACGTTAGCACCTTCCTTAGATCATCCTAGATGTTACAATTTAAAAAATCAGTTTAAAGATAAGGAGCTGAAAAAGCCCTTTGCTTGGGAAGATCACTGAGTATCTTACTAAATCAGTGAGATTTTTTTGACATAAGAAGACTTAGCAGTAGCTGCCAGAATTTAAATGAGAAGCTCCCATCTCTGCCAGCAATTCACCCACCATCCGTGGAGGCCCCAAGCCCTGTTTCTGTGAAACATGCTGACAGCCCAGGTTTGCATTTAATTTGCATGAGACAAACCCAGCTCACACAATGCCCAGCTCCAGATCAGCAGTTCTCAGGCATCCCTGGGCCACAACCCATCAGTGGTCAATACAAACCCTCATTAAGCTTAATTGAGGGTAGTAACAAAGCTGCATCTCTACAGCCCACAGCACAGTCTGGCAATTGCTGCTTTAGGAAACACACACAGACCTTCACAAAGCAGGGATATTGTCCGAGGTCACGCTCCTTGACTCATTTTTGTTCTTTATCTTTAGCAATAAAGCAAAAAGAGTTGTTTCTTGCTTCCTCCCTCCCCCAGGAACCTCTTTCTGAGCTGTGGGACAGATGGACAAGTTCATTTGCACTCCATGCTGCAGACACAGCCCCTCTTTGCTCTGCAGTTATCAAAGAAATACCTGTTCTGTGTACGCTGGTCTCCAGTTCGACCACTCGTCTTTGCAGCTGCATCTGGGGAAGGCAAGTAACTGCAGGTGCCTCCTCTTGGGCATAAAATTAGAGTGCACTGGCTATTAATTAGTACAATTGTAGTGATTAGCAGCTCCCACAAGCACAGAGCAGTGGCTGTTGTTTGCACTATGTAATTAGTACAATGGAGCAATTTCTAACTTTAGCAAGGCGGCCCAGCACAGTTATTTTTTACTTTTGGTGGTACCTTTACATCTGTTGGCACAGTCATTCACAGGGATACAGCATGGCAAGATTACTGTGGCTAAAACATATTTCCAGCTTCTTAGTTTTTGACATTTACTTCCAGAACTAACGGTTTAAAATGAGAACTTTTACCTTAGAAAATTACCCAAACATTTCTGAGTTAAAGAATGGAGATTTCACAGAATTTGGCAAGCTTGTTTCAGGTTTCTGACAGCAGAACAAATCCGTGCTGCCTTGCACTGATGTCAGCTGTCTGTCACAGCCTAGACACCCATCAGCAGGAGAAACAGGTTAAAAATAACTCTGAGTCCCAGACTGAGCAGATACTCACCTACTGTTAGGTACAGTGTCTGTTGCCATGGAGCTGCAATGAATGTCTGTGTCTGCAGGAGAGGTGCACCTGTTTGACCTGGCGAGGAGCGTGCAGAAACCCACTGTGTCGCTGCAGCAGTCCCTGAGTGATTCCCCCGTGTACTGTCTGGAATTCAACACCAAGCACACACGGCTCCTGGCAGCAGGGGATGCTGCTGGGACAGTCAAAGTCTGGCAGCTGAGCTCCGACTTCACCGAGCAGGGCCCAAAGGAAATGAATCACCTGGAGCAGCTGGCAAGTGACATCATGGACTGAGGCAGCAGCACAACAGCTGCATGAAGCTTGCAGCTGTCCTGACTCCAGGAACAGTTCCCCACTCACCTGTTCCTGTGCTGGCCTGGAAAACACAGGTAACCAACAGCTGCATGAAGCTTGCAGCTGTCCTGACTCCAGGAACAGTTCCCCACTCACCTGTTCCTGTGCTGGCCTGGAAAACACAGGTAACCAACAGCCGCAGTTGCCTCCATGTAGCAATTAAAGTTGCCTCCAACTATTAAACACAAGATGATGTGGTTCGACCAGTAACTTTTATTGAAGCACACTGCAACATGTTTCTTTTCCCTAACAGTTTTAAGCTAAGCACTTTAAGGTTACATCATAAAGTAACATTGATTATTGTAGAGCACAAAGAGAGAGAGACACATGCAGAGCTACAGTCAGCAAACGTGAGCATGTCCTTTGCATCTTTTGGTACTAGTGTTTGAGATCAATTCACAAAGAGTGAACGTGTAAATTCTATGTAGTCGTAGGCAGCAGGCAGTTCCCTGCCCTTGCCATCCATGTAGGGCTTCATGTGAGAGATGCAGTAATCGGCCTGTTCCCGGGTCAGGTTCTGAAAGAGACACAGCACGGGGTGAGAGGGCCCTGGGACTGCCAAGGGGCATTGACAGGCAGCCCTCCCATGGCCCCGGGGCAGAAAGCAGAGCAGCACAGCTACGCCCAGCATGGAAATGCTCTGGCTGTTGGCAGCATTTGGTGAAGGGTTTGAAGGCCTGATCAGAGTCTTCCCACTGAAGAGAAGACAGAACAGGTAACTGGCACAAGGAAGCACTGCAACTTCTTTATTTCCCTGCCAGCTGGTGGATTCAGACAGGAAAAACTTGCTGTCTTGGCAGGGCAGTGAGAGGGAGGAGGTGTTCGTACTGTGTAAGCTTAGGCTTAAGCTTTTCCTTTGAATCTCTGTCTTGAGAAACATCCCCCTCTAGTCTCCCAGATGATGAAAGGGAAGCTCCAGGTTCTGAGGACAGTGCACTCCCTTCCCAGCCCTTGGAGTAGCTCTTGTTTTACTCGACCTGAGCAGTTCCTTGGCACTTAAAATTTTTCCTCTATGGAGCCAAGAAAGCAACTGAGTAGGGCTGCCACAGCAATTTCTGGGTGTGCTGCAGAGGATCCCCTGGTAGGGTCAGAACCGACTCAGCCCCAGGGACATGAACCTCCAAGCCATTAAGGCTGAGTTTTATCTATGAACAGAAATCTTGTGTGTTGCTCTCTGGGGGGCCACAACCAGCACTTACCTGGTAGAGCTCCTCCTTGGTCACGTAGGGCTTCCCCTCGGAGCTGAGGGCGCGGAAGGCGCTCTCGATCTCCTCGCTGGATTTGACGTTCTCCGTTTCCCGGCTGATCATGAAGGCCATGTACTCCTGCAGCGAGACGTGTCCGTCCCTGCCAGTGAAACACAGTGTGAGCACCCAGAGCACAGCACTGCCAGGCCCTCCAGAGAGGGGCTGCAACTGCTCTGGAAGGAGTGAAAGTCTTAATGCAGGAGACTCCACACCAGATCATTTTCTGAAAATTAATTTCTTCTCTACAAACATCAGCCTTCATTAAGACTTTCCTGTGCGTTACTGTGAAAGCAACCACAGCTCTCAGCCTGTGAGGGACCTTCCAGCCAACTCCCCAGCCAACACCTCAGTGTATTTTGCAGTACAGAAAGGTCCAACCCACGTACCTGTTGGGATCTACAGTGTCAAGAATGGACTCAAACTCAGGGTCTGGCTCTCCCTCCTCAACCATGGGCAGATCGTAGCCGAGAGAGCGCAAGCAAGACTTAAACTCCTGGTGATTAAGTCGTCCAGATTTGTCCTTGTCAAAGTGCCTAAAGACATAAAAACAGAGCCCACGTGTAAGTGTCACTTGTTGAGTCCTGATAGCTGTAAAGTGGGCTGAAAACTAGATCAAGGTTATAAGCAGCCCCTATTCTGGACAAATGAGCTTGTATCAGTAAGTAGTTCTATCTAACATACATAAAAAGTATGCACAAATTCTTTACTGTGCTTAAAAAGCATCCCAAGTATTCCCAGCTGGAATGCACTGGCACTCCCAGCTCCTACAGCAGTGGCCCCAGGAGAGGCTCTGGGGCAGCTGTGGCTGTGCCCTGCCAGCAGCAGGGGCCGGAGGCTGTTGCCCTCTGGCAAAGAATGGAGCAGCTCAGCACAAAGTGGGGCAGACAACAAAGGAGCCACAGATGGATCCTGCAAACGGGAGCTCTCCATGTACCAGAAATATCTCCCAAGCCTTCCTCTAGCATGTGTTCCTAAGACTCACTTGAACATCATGCTGAACTCCTTCAGGGCCTCCTCGGTGACTCCAGTGGTGTTCCTGAAAAGGAAGCAGCAAAGTTGGTGAACAGTTCCTGAGCTGTGGCACTCTGAGTCCATTGGCCCCCAGCCAGTGGCTGCCCCACACGTGAGGACAAAGGAGCAAACAACCATTCCATGTGGGAACACTTGTACACACTTATTGGACAGAATAAATCAGTTCTGCTGAGAGCCCACCACTGCTCAAGGCCAACAGGAGCTATTCCAAAACTGCTCACTTCATCCCTCTGAAGGGAGCTGGGAGCTGGTGGGGATGTACCAGCTCACTGCATCCATGGATCTGAGCACAGGAGACTCCTTAGCACAGACTGGCTGCAGGCACAGGCAGCTGTGGCTCCTGTCTTTTCCCCCCACCCCAAATCAGACACTTCAAACCACACGTGGCCCAGGCAGTACCGGGCTTGGATCTGCTGCTCCAGGTTGTGCTGCATCCTCATGCCCAGCTGGTCCAGCTGGTCCCACTGCTGTGCCAGCCCCACAGTGCTGTGTTCTGTGTATTTGTTGTCCAAAATAAGTGCCTCTTCCATGGCTGCTCCAAGGTCCTCAATCTTCTTCAGCTGGCTCCTCATAGCTCGGATCTCCTGGTGCTTGCGCTGAGAGGAGGGAGCAAAGAGGAGAAAAATCATGGAGCACCAAGAAAAACTACCTTAAAAAGCTAAAACACAGTCTGGCAGGGGAGGAAGGGTTATACTCTTCTTTTGCTGCTGGGACTATGTATACATATACTGGGATTTGTGAAATAAGATTCAGAGCAATGTTCACCTTCATGCTCACTATTGCAAACCAGCAGGGCTTGCAAACCAGTTCTGGAGGCTGAAAAACCTCTTATTAGGAAATGTGCTGAAAATGCTGCATCTTCTCTGCCCTACCTCACTCCTTTAGGAAAAAGGAAAAAAAAGGAAAACTGCATCAGTGTTGTTTAGTGGCCTGTGATGTAGGTAGACATCGGATTAGTAAACACATAATCCCAGAGGTCTCTTCAGTACTCAGAATGTCTAAAATCAATTAAGGTTTTACCATATAATTACATGCATTTCCCTTCCCACCCTGTGTTCCCAAGTCAGCTAGGAATGCTGTTTTAGCCATAGGTGCACATCACTTACTTTAGTAGCCTCCAGCTGTGACTCCAACGTTCCCGATTCCTCCACCATACATGACCTAAACACAGAACCACAGTGAGAGAATGCACTTATCTCATAAAAAAATGGCATGTGGGGCTTGAAATTAACAGTCCTTCCTTGAAATGAAAAATCCTTTCAGGTATTTAAACACTGGTTTTGTTTTGTTTATTCTGACTCATCCTATTTCAGACTGACAGTGTACATTTGGTCTGATTCTTGTTTCTGTATGTAGTTAATTTCTAGCCCCATTTGAAAGGCAACGTGATCAGCAGCCACACTTCATGCCAGACTCAAAGCACCCGCTTTACTGGACCTCATGGAATTAGAATTTAGTGCAGTCCCACCCCCCTGCCCCGTGCCCAGCACACACCACACACACCAACTGCAGGTGAGTCACTGGGGATGGGCTGTATTTGCAGTCAGGTACAGGAGCTCTACAAAGGTGTGTTACAAAGGGGAAAATGAGGGTAAAAAAAGATGGTGAGAACTACTGGTTTGGTTGAAAAGTAGTCTTAATGTGGTATAATCCCTTGCAGAGAGCTACAGACCTCTGCTGCTCAGCAGTGCCTGGTGGAAAGGTGCCTTTCCCACCCCACCTCTCCACGCTGCACCCAGAGCAGCTGAGGCTCTGCCACTCTGCCCAGTGATTTCCACCCTGAGCTTTACATGCAGGTCCCCACAGTGGCCAGGGGCTCCAAAATCTCCTTCACACAGACTAGCTATGGACAGTCTCTGGATGCTGCTTTCCCCCCACCCCAAGATCCCAAGCAATCTCTAAGCAGCCGTGTTTGGGAATCTCTGTCCTTCCAACACGTACGGTGAGAGCTCACACTGGATGACCCACACATGGACAGTGAGTCTGGGTGCTGTGCAGCTGGGGTGTCCTTTCCTCTCACTCTGGGGTATTTAAGTTCCTAAAACCTGAGTCTCTGATATTTCAGTCTCTAAACCCAGGTTTTCATCCCCACTGGAATCCATCCTCCCACATACTTTGGACACTTCTTGAGAATGGGGATTTCAAGTGCTGAATCACTCTGTAGCAATGAAAATGCACCAAACATCTGGGTGTTTCTCACCACAGGGTTAAGGCTCAGACTCAACGCCCGCCTAGAGCCTTGAGCAGGAAGCTGGGAACCAACCATGGAAAAACCAACAGGGAAACAAACCTCCAAGCATCTCTAAGCCGTGAAAGTTAGTTGGAAGGAAAGCGAGCCTTGGAATTAAAGAGTGCGTTTGAAAACCAAAGTGAGGTAAGAAAATAAGAGGAAAAAACCTTCCAGATAGATCATCCCCAACTTCATACTGATAGACACGAATGACACGACGATATGCTATGCTAGTCAAAGGAAAGAAACCAAGTAAATTCCAAAAAGGAAGAAAGAAAGAACAGAGGAAAGAACACACCGAAACACGGCCACTGCAGTGGAGCCACACTCCAAGCCAGCACTGCCTTGCAGCAAACACAAGCAAGTACTTAATGAGAGAAAATTATTCAAATGCTGGTTGCACATACACAAAAATAAACTGTTATTACTTTCGTGTAAGTCACAAAATGGGAGTCTCACTAAGAGACAAACTGAAGCTTTGCAGTTAACTCATCTATAGATTCTTTAAAGGCATTTTTCTTCCTAAACTCCAAATTCTTCTTCCTCTCCTCCCCAAAGAAAACCCCTCCCAGGCAGTGCTGGGCACACACAAGCTGCAAAGCAAGGAGTGTGCACAGCAGCTCTTTTGACACTTCTCTGAAGCTCTGCCTTCCCTCTTGCCAAGCCAGGCTAAGCACAGCCAATGCCTCTTGGAACTAAATCCACGTTTTTAATCTATTCACGCAGAATTAGGGACAAATTCTGCCTGGCATATCAGCAGCCCTTTGGTAATTTGTTCAACAAAAGAGCCTGGCATGAGGATCTCTAACTCTGACCCTGTGTCTTTCAGTGAATGGCTCCTTCCTGTTCACTCGTTCTTGGATACCAGAACTAATCTACAACACTACTTGACAAAGGAGCAGGGAATTCAGCATCCATTCCAGGAAAATCTGCTCAGTTCCATTAAACTGTACAACAAAAATGGGGCAGACTATTTTTATCTGGCAGAACACAAGACACTGTGATCATTACAGAGCAAACAAGCAGCAGAGTTATCTGTGAAGATTCCACCCTTTTATTTAGGAAAAGCTTTCTCTTTAGGAGCAAGGCCCTGGTCTCCTCCAGCCCTGGGCACAGGCTCACACATGGCCTCTGCCCTGGCCCAGACATTGTTTGTTGGCATTTTACATCATGGCTTATCACAAAGCTTCCACTGTGCTGAGACTCGTCCCACTGAAGACATTTAACTGGACAGACACACTGCAGAGGCTTTGGCAGTCTGAAAACATTTAAAGATCTTATTCTTTCCTTTCCACTTCCAGACAAATGGCCAGCACACATCCTCATCAGGAACTATTCCTGTGGACACAGAGTGGGCTTAAAACTGCTGGCAAACTCCAGCAGCTCTGTGGGTTCATGCTGGAAGGTTTGTTTTCTCCTGTCAAGGCTAAAATCTGTGTGGGCCATGGTTCTGCAGCAGATTAAAAATGGGCAGTTCATATTTACAAACTACAGGGTTTTAAGATACGTAATTTCAGCAAAACCTTGTTGTAAGAATCTTCCCTTCTCCTTATCAAAGCCAGTCAGTACTTTGGCAGTGTCATTATTCTGAGAACAGTCATAATTAAATGTTTTATTTTACTATGCAAGTCTCTAAGCTGAAAAAAAACAGGAATGTCAGAACAGTCTGCCTTTGGAACACAGCTACATGCTCATATAACTTGTCAAATAAAGGGCCTTTTCCTGTGCAAGCTCTCAGAGAAAGCAAGAGCAAAAGTCAGGACTTCCACGGTGTGCCAGTGGCTGCCTGTTGTAATTTCTTCTGCTTTTGACTAGGAAATTGCTATGTTTCTACTGGTTTCTACTTAACTACTCCAAAATCTTGTTTCCTGTGTCTGTGCACCTCAGCAACAGATTGCTCTTTTCAAATAAAAGGGGTTTTCAGCACAGCTTTCACAAGCGATGTAACGACAGAAGAAAACACACAGACAGAGCAGAACACATCACCAAAATTTGAAAGATATAAAATTCAATACTAACCCATCTAGCAGGTAAGTCCTGTAGAATGTGAAGATCCAAACATCAGGCAGCAGAACAGAGACAAGACAGTAAGAGAGGGACAGAAATTCGGGTGGGAAGCAAACATCAAATAGTTAAAAATCATATTTATATTTCATTGTTTCATGAAGACACATACAGAGTTATTTGTAAACACACAGAGACAGAGAATCACAGAGTTACATGGAACAGAACTCACCTCCTCTGACCCCCAACCAGAGCCTGTCAGAGCTGCTGACAGCACTGACTGAGCACGGGCACCTGCAATGCTCAACTTTGAGACCTCTTATTTCTAACACAGCTGTTAAATCTTTACTCCCTCTCCTCAGAGAAGGTTATTATTAGACAGCAGCCCAGGGAAGTGATTACAAAGTTTTAAGCTTTTTTCACTGCTTCTCTCTCTGTTTGAACTCCAGGGAGATTCCCAATACACTACTCAATACCAAAGGGGCATTAACAGAAACGCTGCTGGCACTTCAGAGTGTGCTTGGAGCTATTTGTGCTCCACCTCCCCAGCTGTGCTGCAGCCTAGTTTAGGAATAACTGGAGAAGAGTGAAGTCCTGGATAACTGGAATTACTGCAGGAAAATGAATTCAGAAATAGGAACATTTAAAAAGTCTGCTGTTTCAGGGCTTTCCTCTCCCCTGTAGCTAATGGGGCCTCCATCAAATCCCAACTGCAGGAAATGGACAAGTCCTGATGAGCTGTTTTTCAGCAGGAGACATTTACAACTTTGACAGTCCAAAGAGATGGAGGATGGATACAAATACTACCTAAGGAATTCTCTAAGGGCAGCTCCTGGAAAGACAAACTATACCTGGTCTCCTGAATCCACTGATGGAAGGCATTGGCATGCTGAGCAAATTCCTGGCGCAGTTTGTCATTTTCTTCTTGCCTTCGCTGTTCCTTCTGCAGCTCCAGCTCACGTTCCTGAGAAATGAACAACAGAGATTTCAGAGAAATAATGGGATTGGTCTCATCCTGTAACAGAAAGCAAAACCTAAGAGCTGCATCCCAGCACAGTTCTGAGACTCAAAACAAGACTGAGTGCTCGGTGTGCCGGCTATCTAGGGAAAAGCACCTCAGGTGACAATTCAGAACATTCCTACTGAAGTCTTGAGAACTGGAATTGAACCAGCAGTTGCTTCACTGCACAGCAGAAAAATTAAACTTGCTTTACAGTTAGGAAGTGAGACGTGTTTTGCTTTTGAAAGGGCCACAAATGGAAAACCATGAGAACAACTGACAATAGCACAATTTTACAGTTAATGGCAATTTTTCTTTGCTCACAAATGTTGAGATATTTTCATCTGCATTACAAGGACAAACTCTTGTACTGATTATCCTAGAGAACAACTTGCAGGGACAACTGAAAGGTTGCAAGCTATGAAAAGAGTCTTTCCCTCGCTGACTTGCCTTGATAATTTTCTGCAGATTTCTCCAAGTTTCCTCAAGAGCCTCCATAGTGAACCAAGTGTAGGGGTTGGAGGCCACACGGAAGCTCTTGATCTGGCGATCGAGCTCTGCCAGCTGGTTGAAATCAGCCTGGGCAGAGCTGAGGGAGGAGCGGAAGGCGTCGTGAGCTTCCCTCAGGGCTTTGATTTCCTCCAGAGAGTTGCAGCGCACAGGATCCGTCAGGTCCTCCTCAGCATTCTCAAACCAACTGTTGAAGGCAGAGGCCTTCTTTGCAAAAGTCAGGAATAGATCCTCAACCTTGAAAAGAGAAAAAAATCCAGTTGTTTGGTTGTGCAGTAGTACAGACATTCTGTGTGACTTCATCTGAATTAACATGCATCAGTGAGAGTTTGCCTTGCAAGCATCTCAGCAGTTCTTATGTTAAGTCTCCATAATCATTAGCTGCAAAATCATGAACAAGCTACAGAAGTTGCAAGTGTGTTTTTTTTAATAAAACAATGGTTGGCCACTGACCTTTCTGAAGTGCTCCTGGGCCTCCAAGAGTTTCTTTTTCCTGGTAGCAGAATTAGCAAGCAGCTGATTCCAGCGTTTCATCAAGGAAGCGTGGCGGGCCTCGATGGCCTTGGACTGGATGTGCTTGGCTGCAAGCAGCTGGTCTTTCAGAGCAGTGATGTTTGCAATGCCCTCCTGCTGGAATGCCTGGAGTCCAGCATCAAAAGTTTCCTGAAGCATTAAAAGCAAAAACATATTTGAGATTGTATTTTTAACCTTTCCAATATTCTGCATATATTTCAAACATAAGTACTGGATTCCTGTGTGTTGTAGCAGAGTTCAGCTGTTCCCTCCCTCCCTCACAAGGTGACAGCAGTATCAGCACTGACCTGTTTGGTGAGCAGGGTTTGCACTGAAGAGAGGTCACGTCCATAATCATCTGTTTTCAGACTGTTTTCTTTTTCACCTGGAAAATGAAACAAATTTTGCAAAAATGTCATTTCTGCATCTCAAAAATTCCCTCTGTTCCTAATCAGGTTACTGCAAAAGCATAGAGCAGGGACAGCACTGCTGATTACTCTGTGCTGTTAAACAGCACATGAAGAGCCAGGGGAGACCTTTGGAAGCAAAGGAGCTTTAAGGTTTGTTTGTGACCAAACACTGTGCTCCAGTACAGAACATACCTATCCATGACTCCACCACATCTGCTTTCCAGTTGAACTGGAGGAAGGCTGAGTTCTCATCCAGCTTGGCTTTCCTCTGAGCTGCTGCTTTCTCCAGATCTGACACCTTGCCTTTGAGCCCCTTCATCTTGGCAGTGATGTTGGCCTCATGGTGATTGTTCTGTGTGACAGGGAGGAAAAAAAAAATAGACATCCTGTGTGATGTTAAAGTCATCTGAGGCATCCAGTACGTTGGTGACAGAGCAAGGACTTCAACTGAAAGATTTTGTCTCAGAAACAGCTTTGAAAGCAAAACACCAACAGCTTATTCAGCCACCAAAAATGAGTAAGAGCTCTTTTCAAGAAGACAGAGAAGAGCAAGTCTACAGTGACACGGAGATGTCCTGGGGAGCCTTTGAAGGTTTCTCTTTACCAGTTCATGCTCACCTTTTTAATGAGATCCTCTCCATTAGCACAGACATCGTTCACTCTGTCCTTGTGGACAGTAAAATCAGTCTCAAATGCCTCGTGCTTCTTCAGCAAGCCCTGCAAGGACAAGACACAGGCACTTCTAAAAATAATTTCTCACCATTTATTAAAAAGTAATTCATTTTATAAATCAGCTAACATAAACCTTTCCTGACAAAAACGACTGATCTTAGCTGGTTAGCACAACTTGCTGGTTTTCTGTGGACAAAGGGAGACTGAGACTGACTGTCAATCTAGTCCAGCCATTTGACGTAACCAGGACTGTCCATCAGAGGTCAAGAGATGCACAGCTACACCAAACTGCAAGTCATTTCTACTGGAAATAGCATACTTGGCATGATTTTATAAAGTGAATTTATTTTTTTTTTACAATGCAGGCCTTCAAAAGGAACCAACAATAACCTCTAAATTGGGAAGACAGTTAAATAAAAGGTTTGTTGTGCTCTAACCAACAATAATGCAAAGTGCTGACAACTTCTTCCATACCTGGATAGCAGCAAGTGTGTCCCCATAATCCTCACTGGCTACCAATGTCATTTTCTCATTGATCCAGGCTTCTTCTTCCTCAACATTTGCTACAAACTGCTGGTACTCCAGAGACTCCTCCAGACGCTGACCCCTGTGTGGGGAGGGTAAAATTAGTCAGTGTTGCTTCATGGCTTTTTCATGTAAGATATAAAAACAGAGATATAAACAGATACAAAAGCAGAGCCTGAACCCCAAGCACACCATCATTCACACTTCACCCCTCCAGCAGCAGCCACGGCTGCAGCTCTAGGAATTCCTTGGACCACAAAGCCTGCAGCTGCCACAGGACTGATATGAACCCTCTCCCAACAGCTTCTATTCAGAAAAACCTCCTGGTAGTGGATTAAAGCCAGCTCATTTCGAGTCTGTGGTTTCCAACTGGTGCAAAGAAAGGCTAAAAACAACATACACCTCAAGAAGAGGCTCATGTTTCTACTGAGGAACATTTTCAATAGCCTTGTAGAGTCTATCATCAGTGATAGGTGCTATTACATCATATAACTAATGACCCATACCCTGAAATTCTGTAAATCTGGTCATTATGAGTCCATGTAACTTTTAATTAATACTGATTTTTACCAAAAAAATCATACCTAGCAGCAGCCAACTGTTTTAACTCTTTCCAGTGATCCACAAACTGAGCCAGTCTCTGCTGTATCTCCTCCTTTCCAATTGTGTTGTCATCTGAAAGCTTCTTACCCGTGTCCAGAACACCCTGCAGAGGAACACAGTTATTGGAATGTCACCTGCACTCCTCACTGTGCATTGCTGGAGGTCCAGCAAACCTACTGCTGGCTGCCCTCTCTCCCACAAGCAAGAAAAGTGCTGCCTATAGAGAAATCTGTCATGGGGAGAGGCATTTACCTGGATAGCAGGTTCATGGGCAGCTAATTCTGCTTCCAAGCGCTTGTGTTTCTTCCTCAGGTTCTGCACACCAGTCAGGTCTCTGCCATAGTCCTCTGAGCTAACCAACAGTTTCTTCTCTCTGAATTCAACAGAGAAGAAAGATAAAATAGGAAAATTACCTCTGAAGGTCAAACCTGACAAAGGGAAAAAAAACCCGTTCAGATATACAAATGCTCTGCATTGCACAAAGATCTTGGATGTAAAAACTTGTGTACAAGACTTATTAGTGAACAGCAGGCAGCTCTTGGCAGCACATTCAGGGATACTGTGTGGGGGAAAGAAGGTGACAGAGGGCCCAGTATTTATCTATGAAGGACAGAATTTCTCTGTAGTGTTTTCTTTTTACAAATATAGCTGCCTATTGTAAAGTTGTCCAATTTTTGTTTGTTTGTCTTTAAAACATGACAAAAGAAGTGCTGTAATTGGAATGATTTCTATCAGGCTCACTTCTTTCCCTCCTCCTGAGGCACTAACACCAATATGGAAAGAGCATTTAATTAATTACAATAACTAGCTAGAATCAGTAGCTGAAACTTGAAAGGCTTGAATTTTTGGTAGAAGCCTTCCCAAAAGGACTAGAACCAAATTTCAGTTACTTGGTCTGAGCCCATTACTTTTTTTTTCGCTTATTGGGATTTGACCAAAGAAAACCATAGATAAGAAAACAATTTTCCTGCAACGGCAGCAAAGGTGATTCCTTGCAGCCACACACTTGTGAGCAGGCAGCTGCAAAGCCACTCTACAGCCTCTGGGTGTTGCTGGCAAGCCCAGCAGCTCCCAGCACCCACTTGATCCAGGACTCCTCGTCGTCCATGTCACGGAAGAACTGGTGCAGGCGGTGGCTCTCGTTGAGCTTGGCGCGCCGCGCGCTGGCCATGCCCTTGATGCGCTGGAAGCGCCCGTTGATGGTCTCGCGCTTGTCCTTCACCTGGGACGTGTCAAAGGCACTGCTGGTCATCAGGCTGTCAGCCTGGCTGTTCAGGTCCTTCAGGCGGTCCTGGGCACGTGGGGACAGAGAGGGGATTGCTCAGAGCTCGTCTCTGCGCTCCTTATGTCAGGATAAAAATCAGAACCTGACGCGCAGTCACGTCTCACCAAGTGTGTGACTGCAGCAGGTAGCACAGTGGTACCTACAGAATTTGCTCATGATTGTGATTTCTCTTCCAAAACTAAAAGACAGAGCAATACCTCATGAGCAGATATATCAGCTTCCAGTAACTGGTGTTTCTTCAGAAGGTTGTTAACAGATGCCAAGTCCTTCCCGTAGTCTTCAGATGCCAACAAAGCCTCCACCTAGGGATGGAGAAGGATGAAAGGAATGGAGAACAAATTGTGTTTTCACAAACTGCTTGAAACTACAATGCTTTAAAACCATGCAAATTACTTCTCAATTTTCTACAGTGTGGCTAAACCTTTGCTTTGTCACCTGTTTCATATCTAAAAGGTTCTGTGCAAATTTGCATCTTTCACCTTATTGTTTATCACTAACAACATGAACACATCCACAAGAATTTGATCGGTAATGAAGTTTTTTTTAAATAAACCTAGACTTGCTCAAAGTCACTGTTCCACAAAATCTAACATCAGCAAAGGGAATAAAAAAAATGTAAAAAAGAAGTCTTGCAAGTAATTAATTCCCATCTTATTACCTCTGACAGCCAAAAGTCAAAGTCCTTAATTCCAGTATTGAAATTCTGTTGCTTATTAGCTTCTTTCAGTTTCTGACTCTTTTCTGCTGATTTCTGTACCAGGAATTGCCACTGATCAGCCAGAGCAGCCAGGCGTGCCTGTCAGAAAGCGGGAAAGATAAATAAATGCCACAAACAAAAAAAGTTCTGATAAATGCAAAACCAGAACACGGTGCAAGTTTAGCTGTTGATTCCAGACAGGCAAGTTAGGGAATTGCTACTTCTTGCTGCCCAGCTATCATTTATATCTCCATCACAGGAGTGGAAGATTGATCCCCCTTGAGACTGAAGCAGAACGATTCAGCCGATTTACACCGTGTAGTTGAAACACAAAGCTTCTATAAACCAGGATTTGTTCTCCTGGGATGCTGTCCTGCCTCAGTGACCCCAGCAGTGCTGCAAGGCAGCGTGGTGCCCACCTTGACGGCGTCCTCGCTGCCGGCGCAGGCGCCCCTCTCGATGAGCGAGTTGCCCATGTCGATGACGCCGCGGATGCGGTCGGCGTTGGCGTGCAGCTCGGCTTCAAAGGCCTGGTGCTTCTGGTGCTTGCTCTGCAAGGACAAAGCCAGCACCCTCAGACCCTGCACAAAAGGCTGCTCCGTTGTTCTCATGGGCTGGGCTGTCCTAAGGAGGTTTGTGGCCAGGCTGAGCTGAAGAGGTTCTCTCTCAGCAGGGTATTTACTGCTCTGTGGGTACCCTCATTGCTCTGAGTGACCAGCAAGTTTTGACCTGGCAAAACACTGGCAGCACCTTCTGCATTTCACAGCTGCCAGTGCAACATTCCCTGCATTGAGCTGAGCTGTTACTTCAGTAAAGATTCCTCATTTTCAACACATCCCTTTGAAAAGCAGCAATTACACACACCCTGAGTACAGGAGACCATCCTTTCTACTCCTACAGTAATTGCACAAATTCCTATTTCCCTTCCTAATCTATAGGTATTTAACAGAAATCACTGCTTCAGCTTATCTGCTTTCTGTTCAGTTGTGATATTAGTCATACACAGCCACTTTATATATTTATATATATAAATACTGAATTAACAGCCAAAAACCTTTAAAAAACACGACTGAATTATTTGGTAAGACTTTTTCTCTGCCAAGTTGAGAGCACCATGAGAACAACAGGAGCCTTGGTGTGGGAAGGAATGTGCAGCTCTCTCGTGTATCCATGATCCATCCACCCACCAGGAATATGACAATAGCACAAAAGTGACAAGACAGAATTTGCAAGTATAAACTGGAAATGCTAGTGACATTGGACATGGGTAGAGAGTGTCCTAGAGAATGGAATGAAAGGAAATGTTAGATTAAAAATAAAAGAGGGAAAATACTATAGCGCTGCAATGAGAAATTCTGCATGAACTGCTTCATTTTGGGAACTGTAAATCCCAAATCCTGAGATTTTAAAAACATATCCTTCAAAGCTACATCTTACATGGAAAATTCAATTTAAAAGCTGCCAATTGCATATCTCCATATAATTACCATGACAACAAATCACAGGCAAGACTTTCTACTTTAATAGGAAATTATAATCTTTTTTCAACTAAAAAAATAGTAATTTAATGTACCACAGCCTAAAGTGACAAATTATTCTTTCATTTCTTACTCTAGTTAGCTTCCCCTTTCTTTGTTCTGTCTTCTCCTTCCACATATCCTTATTTTACCCCACGTCTTGAATTCTTACAAGTGCTGTCAGCTTTCCATCTAGTACATCTCTTTTTCTGGAGTGCTCTTTCTCTATTATTCCCTTTGGTTCTATTGCAAAAACAAAGCCAATCTGGATCTATCCTTTCCTGAATCCTCCATCTTCAGCATTTGATTCTGCAAAGCCAAGCTAATGGTACTGGCATTATGTCCTGTGTTAAGTCATCACCAGTAATGATCACACAGGAGGATAAACAGGCCAAACAGCCAAATTTCTGAAAAAGGAGGATATAACTCCATTCTCCTATGAGCTGACTCCTAAAAAAGCCCAAACTACACCTCTAAGACAGCACAGATTAAACAGATCATGCAGAACACCTGCAAAAACAAATACATAAATAAATGATGCTGAATAGGCATTAACAAAAAAGCCACACCCATAGGACGAGGATCAACAGCTGTACCTGGATGGAGGTCAAGAACTAACAGAAAACAAAGAGATTGCATGAACTGATGGATGGAGCAGCAACCAGAGCTTGGGCTCACACAGAAGCTTATACAGAGAAAATAAATTCACATACCAGGGCTAGTCCAAACTACTTACCAGCAGTTTGGAAAGCTATAAAACAGATTGAGAGAAGTAGTTCAGTGCATTCATACTACTTCATGAAACAGAATTAAACATAAGAGGCAACTTTATTCCTTAATATTGAAAAATAAATGAGATTTCACATTTTGTAATGTAAGAGAGAACTCAAGAACTCAATTTCCTTATTTTATTGTCTAGATGCTGGGAGAGAGACAGAACAGCTACTTGGGTTTCCTTAGGAAACTTTCTGCTGCAGATACCACATATCTTATTAATTATATGCATGAATAATTAATTATATGCATGAATAATTACTGAGCAAGTTCTATTTTGGGTCTCCTTTCATGCATAATGCAACTTCCATTTTCTCCTTGTTAAAAGGAGACCATGTCCAACACGATGTATCACTCTTATCTCTGAACAAGAATTCCTGAGCATGGATTTTCAAACCAGAGGCGGCTTTGCAAAGTTAAAAATGATATTTTGATTTTTGAGAACCACATTCACCTGGATGTTTGTGGGATCCTTATAGGACTCATCACTTGCAGTCTGGAGCTTCTCACTGATCCAGGCTTCTATTTCATCCACATCACGACTGAACTGCTGGAGGGTCTGAGACTCTCCCAGCTTCGATCTCTTCTCAATCATTTGAGCTTTCAGGCGAAGCCACCTGCAGTCATTTGACACATACAGTGAATGAAACACTAGAGCCACACACAGCATCACCTTCAACAGCTACAGGACATCCCCCCAGAGGATTTGCTTCCAGTGAGTGTCCCCAGCTCCCAGGGCAGCACTGACCTGTCCAGGACCTCGTTGCGCCTGTTGGTGATGACTCCCTTGGCGTAGTGATCGGCAGCGATGAGCTGGTCAGCAAAGGACTGCAGGACAGCAATCTTCTCTTCCTGGTCAAAACACAAACCATCAATTAGAGCTGTGCTTCCTCCAAGCTGAGTGATGAGCAGTGTCTGGAACAGAATAAGCCTTTTTTTCTTCTGTAAATATATATTATTGTGACCCTGTGAAGGAAGTGTGTCTTCTACAGGACTGCAGAGTTCAACTTAGACCACCTTTCACCTGTGGCATTTAGGAAAAAAGGATGTTTTGGACTTAAAGCTACAGCAGTTTGATCTCCCAATAAATCTAGACAGCTTTCTGCTACAAGAAACTGGAAGTATACCCTTTTCTGCTGCAAATAAAGGAAAAAACTAATTTCAAATCAGTACATATACACAAATACTTGCCACTATTCCTACACTGTCTGTAAGCAATGAAATACTTCCTGATCTGGGTAAGTTGCTTCTAAATTTCTACAGCAAATTCTGCATGGCTGAATAGTTGGAACTGAACTTTAGAAGCCATACATGGCAGGAACTTCCTTTGCTAATAATCCACATCAGAAAAATGAAACTATTTCCCCCTTACTTCAGCTACACTCCTCACCTGGACATTGATTGCTTTATCAAAATCTTCATGTTTCTTGATGAGTGCCTCCACACTGTCCAAGGAGTCTCCTTTATCCTCTGTATTTAGGAAAGCCTCCCGGGCAGCCATCCAGTTCTCAGCTTGTTCACAATCCCGATGAAACAGCTGAGGAGAAAAAACTCCAAATCATGAGCAAGACACACCAAGAGCACTGTCCTCACCATGGAATAATAAATATTTTCATGAAAAGAGGAATGATTTTTCTTATCCAAACTGCAGCAGAGTACCTGTAGCTCCAGACACTGGTCCAGCATCATTCTGCGCTGGACCCAGGCCTTCTCCAGATCTGTCCTTTCTTGGTCCAGAATATCCAGTTTCTCCTTGATCTCTGGGCTGGCATAGTGTCCATGGGCCAGAAGTTGTTGTCCAAACTGCTCAAAGGCCTGGAAAGTGCCAGCCCTTGCATCTATTTCCGTGCGGTGTTCCTGCGAGGGGCAGAGAGGTGCTGCTCAATAACCAGAGCTGGAACTGATCTATTTTTGGAACTCTAATTGGAAAGTGCCAGAAAAAAGAAACATTTGTTGATGTTTATGATACACTTTCTCTTTCACATACCTGGTGCCTTTCCAATAAAGCTTCAGCTCCAGTCACATCCTTTGCCAGTTCATCTGAGGAGACAAGACCCCTGATTCCGTTGATCCAAGACATGAGGTCCCTGTGAACACACAGCAATAGGGAGTTTTTCCCTCTCTCCACTGCAATAAGTCAGAACAGGGAAAACAATCCTTTTTTGAACCCTTCACAGAAATATTCCTGTGGAACAATAAGCCCTGTATATTTCACTAATTGTACCCAAATTGAAGGGGGAAGATTATCTGTACCTGAAGTCACTGAGGAAACGCTGCAGGTCGTGAGAATCTCCAAGCTTCTCCTTGCGTTGGTCAGCACGTTTCCCCAGGCTATTCCAAGCCTGATTCAGCTCAGTACATTTCTCTTGGAGATCTTCAGCAGATTCTGGATGTGACTGGATCAGACGCTGGGCAGTCTCACCAAGAGAATTCACCTGGAGTTAAGGAAAGGGAAATAAACACAGTGAAGACACAGAGAAACTTTGCTACAGTTCAATCATTTCTGGTAGATAAAAAGAAAACTTTTGGGTTTTGTTCCTCACAATCTCACCTTGTCTCCCAGAGCTGCCAAGTCTCTCTCAAAGCCTTCGTGCTTGCGCTGCAGGGCCTGAACACTGGCCAGGTCATGCCCATAGTTGTCTGTATTTAGTGCTTGATTCTTCTCCTCTATCCATTCTTTGGTCTCATCAGCATCTCTGATTTGAAGGAAGGAAAGACAAAAAGAGAATTAAAGCAGAGATCACTCTAAGCCCTCTGATATCCTGCAGGTCACCATTTTCAGAGAAGCTCTAACAGTTGACGGTTCTAATAAACATTTCCCAAAATGACACAAGTGAACTCTGGCAAAACAAGACAGTAGATCAGACCTCCCAAGCCTGCAGCAACACCATACTTCCATATTAGCTAGTCTTCCTTTTTCTAGGAAGAATATATAGGATTCTTGTTGGACCACCATGGTCCACCCTCCACTGAACAAGCTAGGGGTTAAATATGATTTGTTTAGAACAGGTGCCACTACATTTTAGAATTTTTAATAGACAAAGCATTTGACTGAGTCAAGACCAAGCAAAGCCCTCACCTGTGGAATCTCTGGACCTCGTGGGCACTGCCCAAGAGCTGGCTCCTCTCCTCTGCCAGCTGCTGCAGGGATCTCCAGCGCTCATTCAGCTCCTGGAGAAGGGAAGTGAAAAGTCAAGATTGGCCTTTCACTGCAGGTGAAGGTTACTAAACTCTGCTTAATTCCAGAAGAATGCACAAATTCATATAGGCTAGTTAAAAAATTTTAAGCATTTCTCCTGAGATGTAAACCCACATGATTTTATGTATATAATAAGATAGTGATGTTACTTGAGAAACAAATGTTGTATATGTCAATGCTTCTTTCAATATGTTGATTCAAAAGAGTTTATCAAGCTGAATGAAAGACAAAGACTGTGGAAAGAGAGGGGGAGAAACTGTTCACAACTTCTAAACCAGCTCAGAGAAAGCTGTGTAATTACCTTGATTGAGTTGAAGGTTGCCACAGTGTGTACCATCAAACGTGCAGACTGTGAAAAGGCAGAAGTTAAAAATACAGCATTGAAGTCAACTCTAACCACAGCCAAAATCAGACTGAAAATTCCTTAAAAATCAAACTAAAGGATCAAATAAAAACCACTAAGAAAGGCAATGTAAGTAAATTACAAAAGCAATTAAGAATAATTGGTTGCAATACCTAAGGTATTACAGAGCAGAGTGAGAACAGTCAGAATTCACAAGGGAGCACTGTCTGTTAGTGTAAACTGAAGCAAACAAGTCTTAATGAGGACAAAGATGAGGAAAATTTAAAGGCAACATTCAATAAGTGAATTAAAAATCCCCAAACTCTTAGTCATACTTTGCTAAGTTACTATGAGACTCTTAGAATTCAACATACACGTTTATAATCTGCAAAATAATATTTTAAAAGTCACCAGTTCCTGGTGACATGGCTGCATTTTCTGTCAAAATATTGCATACTGACCTGGTTTTCTCACATCACACAGCTTAGAAGATGTACAAGCAGCTTTAAGTCTAACAGGGTGGATGCAAGACATAAAACATGGGAATGAAATACTAGGGGAAACACAATGATGGATAATTTAAAAAATATTTAAGATATTTTTATGCTTTAGCAGGTGACAGCTCTTCCATTGTAAGCCTCTAATGAATGGAGAAAAGCTTCTTCTAACTGTTGTAGAAAATGAGCTGGAGATGACTAATGAAATACAGCATATCCCTTACTAAAGGAATATTGACATAAAAGGCTTTGACTTTGAGGAATAAGAACATTTTTGTTGTAGCAAGCAGAAAGAAAAGAAGTCATGCAAAGTGAATAAGGGACTATTTCACATCTCATGACCAGAAACTGGAATCATCCTCACAGTACAAGCTCAAAACTAAACAGCTTTGTAGCAGAGGGGTGAAAAACAGACTGTTGGCAATTTCTATGGCACAGGAGAAGCAAATGATCTAAAAAAGGTGTGGTTTTGTTTTATTTTCCTGCTGTGTGCTACTAAGCAATGAGACCTACCTTCCAAGGAGAGGCTGTCTTAGAATCAGTTTCATCCTGTTTGAAAATGTGAAGAAACAGCTTTAAACATGAAGCAGAATCCACAACTATCACAGCATACAGTAAAAACATCCCTGAAACATCTCCATGTTCAATCCTTAACAGAGGATACATTTTTACATGTAAGTTTTGTACCAGTTTGGGTAATGCTGCTTGCTTAGATTTGTGATGTAGGGCAAGACACTTAGGAAATAAAGGGATCACGGGTAAAACAAGCTGTGTATGTCCATTCAAAGTCATTAGTGAGTTCCACCATGGAAATGAAGTACAGTTATGACTGAACTTCTTGTACATCCCAAACCTGTTACAATTGCCACACAATCCATCTCAGAAATTAACACTTACCCTGGGCATCATCCCATAGACTTCCTGCAAAAGAGAAAGGACAAACAACTTGTTGTTTTCTAACAGAAAGAATGTTTTTCCCAACCTGCTTCATACTTTGTTGGGACAGGATAAAATTATTTACAGAAATAGCCTATGTATGTAAAAAGCTGTCAAGAAAAACCCTTAAAATCTAAACCAAAACATTAAACCCCCTCCAGTCTAAGCTGAGCTCTATTTTATTTCTCTTTTCCTCTAGTGTTCCTCACCCATTTTTCTGCAAATAAATAAAGCTTAAATATCAAATTTCTATGAAGCAAAGTTAATGCCTGGATTCTCCATGAGTTTTAATATTATTGCAAAGACTTTCCATTCCTAAAAAATAATAAAAAAAGCTCTAGATGCTGCAATTTGCTCTAGCATTCTTAAAAAAAATAATTCTAAGAATGTCCTTGTGATGGCCACACTAGAGAACAGCCTGAATCTTGCAATGTCAGGCAAAGACAACAGACAAAAGAAAGGAGGAAAATCTTTTGCTTCTTATATTAGGTTAAGGCAGAGAAAAAAAGAGGACCTGTTGCTGTACTGCTTGTACTTCATCTGCCATCAGCCCTTCTGACTCCAGGTCCTTTGCAACCTTGTTTATGTCCTTCAGCCGTGACTCGTTGGCTTTCAGATCCTGCACAGAACAGGGAAATGTCCCAGCATTAGAATTCCCCCAAACAAAACCTGTGGAACAAGGTGGCTCACCAGGAGTGCTCAGTGTGTGAACAGCAGGAACTGAGCACAGTGACCCTGACTTCCCAGAGAGCCTGTGCCAGGGAATCCCAGCTGCCAGCTTTTTTCTTTTTCCTATTTTGGGGGAAAAAACTCTACAGATGGAAACCAAAATGCATCTTTCCTTTCAACATAAAGGAAGAGGAATAGCTTAACTGGAGTTATGCTTTACACAAATTGAAATTCCCCCGAAGCTTGGCAGATTCTGTACCTGAAAGTGTTGAAAGAGTTTTAGTTCTCTGGGACCTGGGAAGCATGGAGCAACCTGGGGAATGTAATCAAACTGAAGAGACTTGAATGTAGGATTCTCTCTATCCTCACAAAATGAAATAAAAAATTCATATATACTTTTTTATGGACCTTTTATGTCCAGTCAAGGCCATGTTTCCTACTCAGCTATGAAGAATTGCCATGGACACATGATCAGAAAGCCTGAATGGAGAGGCCAAAATTAACACACACATTGTGTAGCATCACAACATACCTTCTGAAAATCATCAAATTTCTTCTGCAGCACCTCCACCTGCTCCAGGTCAGCACCCACTTCCTCACTGGTGAGTGCTGCTTCCTTCTCATTGATCCACTGCTGGAGCTCGTTGGCTTCACGGAAGAGCATGAACTTCTTGCAGCTCTTCTCCAACATTGCTTTCCGTTTTTCTCCCAGCTCCAGGAGAGAGTGATACCTGGGACAAGCAGGAAGGGAAAGCAGGGAACAGTCAGATGGAACTGAGTGGAATCACAGGGATTTCCCAAGTGCTGGTGTCCCCAAAGATGGGGAATCCCTGCAGTTACACCCTGTTCTGCTACAGGATGAGCTCCTTTGTGGAGCTGGAGAATGAAGAATGTCCATGGCTCTCCTCCACATGGATTGCACACCAAAATGGGAACTCTCACATGCAACACCTCACTGGGCAAATGCAAACCCAAATCACAGCCTAGGTCGGGGTAGGCTCTTAAAACAGCATTGCTGCAGTGCAGGAATGACTCCATAGGCTCTTACTTGCCAAGAGGTATTTTCCTATAGCACAAAGTTTGCCATCAGATTATTAAAATCCATCAGTCTCCCAGCTTTTGGACATAAAGGTCTTAATTTTTCAGTGCAAAATCTGCTGAATGTTTAAGCAGGGTGTGTATCTCTGATAACACACCTATATTCAACTGGGAAATCCATGAAACTCATTTCACATACACTTTTTGTATCTGTGGAATTCTCAACATCAGTGACATTACTCCTCATTTACATTAGAATAAATGCAAAGTGAAACCTCCAAAGTTGGTCTGAACAGGCAAATAAACCTCTAGATACCAGTCACTTATTTAAAACTACAAGAAAACCAATGTCTCCTATTTGGTTCTTTGTAACCATCCAGACACAGACAATCCTACAAGACCTTTCCCAACAGCAGTTGTGCAGCCACTGATACTGAGTTACAAATCTCTCCAGCAATGCATAATGCCTGTTTTTTAAAAACCTTCATTCAGAAAAGCTACACTCTTAAGATTCATTCTTACAGTCACCCTATTTTAAGTCTTCCAAAAGATGTGATATTTTAGCTGAATCTTGGAAGGCTTTTTTGTCCTGAATCAGTTTGGACATTGGTCTACCAGACTGATCAACAGCAGCAATTGATTCACATTATTAAGCCATATCCCTTTTGATGGTATTAAATCAAATTATACCAGACACTGCTGAGGTACCTCCAGGGGTCTCAAATGGGAAGGTTTTCATTTCCCATCTTGGAGCACACAGGCAAACACTGAGCAGTTACACCTCCCAGCTTGAGGAGTTCAATGCTGGAGCATTTTCTGAACCAACAGCTCAGAGATGACAAAGTCTGCTGAAGAAAATCCTCAGCAGCCTGGGCAGTGTGTCTGTATGTCAAACTGATAATCAGCTCTCTTTCCATCAAAGCAGAGACTTTATGGTTTCCTGTTTACTGTGGTTTAAGACCAGACAAAAGGAACTAAGAATCTTTCATATTAGGTTTGAATAGAAACTTTCTACTCTGATTTGAGGAAAACACTGTTTTGAAGCCTGCCCTAACTGCAGCTGTTTGCCTCAGCAACTTAAGGTATTAAATACTTGTAAAGCTCACAGAGGATCTGGGGCAAAACTCCTTTAGAAGCAGACCTTACCTCAGAGTTGCTTTGCAACACTTGAGAGATTTACATTAAAGTTTCACTTCTAATTCTCAAGAAATACTTTCTCTATGAAAAGACATGAGGCACAGCCAATGAACACTATGGCTTTGGATTTCCCAGCAACTTCCACAAGCATAATGCAAACTTGGTATCTTTTTCAGGAGACATGAACACAAGTTTCAAAATTTAGTTAATGTTAAAATTAAGAAATAATCATCCTATATAAAGAATGGTTTTTGACTAACCAGCATGAATGTTACTTTATATGATAAACTATGACAGCCCCACACTTCCCAAACTGTTTAAGACATTCAGATGAGATGTAACACTTTGTACATGAATTTTATACATATTTATATAAACAAACTAATATTTCTATCTGCACCTCAGAAAATGAAAGAAATGCTTTTAAAGAAAACAGTCTAGATAGCCCTAAAGCCTCATTTGGTAAGCAAAACCAGCATGATGGAAAATACCATAAACCAATTTAGCAGCACAGAGGTGCCCAGCAAGATAAGCAGCTGGTTGTGAGAAACAGAGGAAGCACAGACCACCACACTCATCTAAACTAATCCTCACTACAGAAACTGCCTCCTTCATGGCTCTTTGGAGCAGCTTTCCCAAAGAAAGAAACAAAGGGAGGATGACCAGTGACAGTGTGGAGACAGCATGGTTTAGAAAGGGCTAATCCTACTCACAGTTCTTCGACCTGTTTCATACGCAGAGATACACTGCCGACCTCCTTAGTTATGAGAGTCCTGCACAGACAGGGAGCACAGCAAATGCATGCCAAAAATTAGTCAGATTAACAAAAATAATGAAAGCAGCAGCTCCTTCCATGGCTGGTCTGTGGTGGTAGGAGATGGGGAAGAGTTCACATTTAAATGGAGAAAATTAGGTGTCATTCAGAAGCAAACAAAGCAAATCAGACCAGGAGTACAATTCACGTAAGGAAACCTCAGCAGTACAGTTGAGCTCTCTCTATAAGGTCTCCTCATGTCCTGATTACTGTGCCATGGGATTGGAAACTAAAAAGTGGTCCCCTCTCCTTGGCTCTAAAATAAGGCACCATGTTCTAGTTATTAAAAGCAACATGCAAACCCATGGAGGGAATTACATTATTAAAATCCTGACCAATGTGCCACAACTTTCCAGCATCTTTTCTTCACACTGGTGAAGGGGTTTTTTTGTCGTGGGTTGGTGAGGGCTTTTTGGTGTGATTTTATTTTTTTTTTTTTAATTCTAAAGCTAAAGCTAGTAGTTATTGCACGTCTCTGTAATAACTGGTGACTCAACACAACTGAGTGGGAGGCAATTCTCGTGCAGAATGACAGTGTAGCTGCACAAACAGATGGGAGTATGCAGAAAACTTTCAGCTTTGGCTTCCAAGTGGTTTGATAAGATGAGCCAGCACACATAGCTATCACCCTTTCTTGAACTAATCTGCAGTCACCATGTGCTTTAGAAGGTCATTACCAAGCAGCCCTGCAGGTTTCTCTGTTTGCAATATGTTGCTCTTTTAAAAGAGATTAAAAAAAAATAGAAGGGGGGACACATTTTAGCTCCTGTAATGGCAACAAATACTGGCACCACATTTCAGGATAAAAAGTGATGAACTAGCAGCAAAACAGTCCCAGCTTCTAAGGAGGGCACCTCCAGAGGCAGCCCTGTATAGGGAGAGCACTGTACTTTATGGAATCAAATTTAAGAAAGCTTTTCAAAACAGATCACACATTAAGAAGTGACAATTACAAATACAAGAGCTGCTTAGGACATATATAACTCACAAACAAGTTTAAGTAGTTAGGTACAACAACAAAAGGAACACATAAAATACTCAAGTCAGACAGTAAGTTGAGCTCTAGTGTCATGAGTTTTACAGTTAAAAATGGGAAAAGCAACAAGAAAATCTAGAGTGAGAATAAAGCAACTGAATCTGGTGCCTCTGGTAAAGGAGCCCCTTGTTTTGCTCCAATTAATTACTCCCTAGTTTAAGAAGCATTAACCTAAGCTGGTGGCATCTGTGAGGCAAAGGCCAAGCTAATGCTGGTGGTGTCACATCCCATCAGGGAGATCTTACTGGTTGTCGATCTGCTCCTGCCGCAGGGCGATGCTGCCCTGCTCCTCCAGGAGGTTCTCTCGGGATGCAGACTGGGCAGGATCCAGTTTTTTCACATAGGCAGCTGGGACAAAGCCCTGGCGGTCATTGACTTCCACCTTCCACCAGTCCTGGAAGGGAAAAAACCCAAAGCAACCTCTGTGAGGCTGTCACAGAGTGTAAAGAATGTTGGGCAACTGAACACTGCAAATCAGAGACTTCTATTAGCACAGTGATGCTCCCAACAGTTTGTTCTTTCTATGGAGATCATTTCATACAAATGTCTCTTGGAGACATCAAGGTCTTACTCCCATGTCTCCCCATATGTTTGGTCAAAAATTCCTCCACAGCAGGGAATTAAAGTTTTCTCACAGACATGTGCCCTGTCTTAGAAAAGCTGGCAACTGTAGAGGAGTCATGGAAATGAACTGGAGAGGTTCAGCTCAAGTGCTGAATGGGGACGTGGGCTAAATGTGCCAATTCTTTAGCTTCTTTAAATACTCTGACTAAAAATCAAGCAAAACACACAGCACTGAGGGAGCCAAGCAGGCAGCAAACCAGGAGGCCAGAGCACACCTTGTTGGTGCTGTTGAGTAAGGTGAGGATATCTCCCTTCTTCATGGTCACCTCCCGGGGACTCTTCTCCTGGTAATCATAGAGTGCCAGAACGAGCTCTTTGCCAGTTTCATCATCTGTGGGAGCAACTTGTTGCTAAAAAAAAGAAACACAAGGAAAATGAGCTGTTCCATGTTTGTTATAATCAATGTAGTTGTCCTAAAATAGACTAGCTTTAGTTAAAGCTACTGCAGACTCAGTTTAGTTGCTGTCTGGGCTCAGACCCTGAAAACCACCACATTAAACTGCTTTATTCCAAAGCAACACGGCTGTCTTATGAGACTGATAATTTTTTTGAGAAAATCAAGCAGTCTGCAATAACCTCTCAAAAACAACAACTGTTATTAAGCTTAGCTTTTACCTTTTGCTGACCCATTAATTTTAGCTCCATCATTAGCATCTTTCCTTACCCTGCATGACTGGGCCTGTTCCCTCAATGCCTGGATGCTGCTGCCATAAGCAGAGAGATCAGACATCAAAGCTTCATGTTTCTTCAGAAGAGCCTGAAAGTGGATGATAAAAACAATATGCACACCTTGCCATTTTACAAACATTCCTCTGCTTAAAATATATACTTTGACTCCATACACAGAGAATGTGGGTTTTTCAAAGCTGCCAGTCTTGTGACTCTCATGGGAATAATCACTTCTATTTATTCACAGGCTAGATAGTGGTCCTAATATTTCTGGTGCTTTGTCTCTGCCTTATCTCAGCAACATTCTTTTGTTCTGACCAGAAATAACTCTATTTCCAGAGTGATATGGGCTAAGTTTAAAGTGTGCCTTTAAACTGCACTTCGTGTTGATAAAATGTCAGTCAGCACTGCCTGGGATGTGGTGTTTGACTGCAGAATGATACCAGTAAAACCTCTCCAGACAAAAAAAATTACTTCCAGACTAATGAACTACTGAAAACCAGACTCATAGTGAAATGCTTATCCCATGAGGAATTTGCTGATATTATTCTCATTATACTTAAAAAAACAAACCCCCATAAAAGAGTGAATACAGATGTAAAGCTTCCTCACAGTTGGTTTAATACACTGAGCAGTAGAATTTCATGTGCAATAACAACTAAGACACAGGAAAAGCTGTCATCTTTTAACTCAGAGCTAAAATCCAGCTTGATGCAAGAATCTTCTGCCCTCTTTGTTCAGAATCCTGAAATTATCAGAGCTCATTTTTTTACCACTAGAAAAATCCTCACCGTGCTTACGCAAAATTGATTTAAACAAGAATCCCAAATACCTCAGCAGAGTCTTCATCTTTCCCATAGTCTGTGCTGCCTACAATGGGCTCCTTTTCCCTCATCCAGGACTCAGCCTCATTGGCATCAGCAAAGTACTGCTGAGCCTGCAGGGAATCCTCCAGGTCCTGTCGACGCTGCGATGCTTTGGCTTTCAGAGAGTCCCACTTCTGGTTTAGCTCGTTCAGTTTGATTTTCACATCCTCAGCTGCAAAGTGTCCTGTGGAACAGAAGCAGAGGGAACTGAAGGACTTCAAGAGACAAAATAAATATACACTAAAAGATTACTTGTACTTCTTCAAAGTCACAGAAATTAGACCAATTTAAAGCCTATTCAGACTAGAATAATAAAAACATAATTCAGCTGGTCCTTTTGCCTCAGATTGGAAAACCTTGTCAATCAAGCTGTACTAGGATATCTCAATCCTTGGAATAAAACAAGACACATCATAACATTTCTCAACAATGAAACAAGAAATGTCATCTCTTTCCAGCAGCAGACCAATATTATTTCAGACCTGCACTCTGAATCCCAGAATCAGGGATTTTTTTTTTGTTTCGTTTTATTTTGTTTATTATTCTGTTGAAAGAACAGCCAGTCAGAAATAAAGATCTCTATTTATTTAAAAGCAGGAATGACTCTGTCTTTGTGGAGGATTCTCTCTCACATCATGATTATCTACCTCTGATAGAACCCTATAACAGATTTAATTATAGAGACTAAATACAATAGGCACAAAATTGCTAAATATGTGTTCACCAAGAGCAGATGGAGATCTGTGAAAATTGTCATAGGTTCCCATCAAGGAACCTATTTTTATTTTCAGATGAAATAATGACCAGAAGTTCATCCTGCTAGCAGTTATCTGTCTATTGTGAGGATAAAAACAAGCAATAATTCTTAATTGTACTAGGCCAGAGAACAAAAAACTGTGCCAAAGAGTTAAAAACATTGAGACATACCCTCTTCCACCATAGCATTTCCCTTCTGTGTGACTGCTTTAATGCGGGGCTCATGGCCTGCAATTTCTGCCTGCAAAGCCTGGTGCTTCTTCAGCAGATTCTGGACACCAATTAAGTCCTTGCCTGAAAGATACAAAATAATGAATCAGATAAAGCAGAGTCACTAGATTGAACAAAAATTTCAAGGCAGCTGCAGCCAGTGCTACACAAACTTGCAGAGTAAGAACTTCAACAATGAAGACAGAGCACTAGGGAAACTAAGTTACCATTGGAACTGTAGAAGTAACACAACAGAGAACACTGGGTGATGGCAAATATGCAACTCAGGGCAATGTTAATTACAATAAATAGTTCACAAATTTTCAGGGAATGTTCTAGAAAGATACAATTTCTAACAGAGCATTCTGACATCTCAATCCCAGAGAGAGCAGGATGGGCCAACCTCGGTTTGTTGAAGCTGCAATTGGTTCTTTTTCCCTGATCCAGGTCTCTTCATCCTCAATGTCACGGAAGAGCTGCTGCAGGCGAAGGGAATCTGCGAGTTTCTGCTTGCGAGCCACCATGGGGTCCTTCAGAGCCTCATAACGAGCCACTAAAGCTTCCTGTTTCTTCTTGATATTGTCAGCATCAAAGTGCCCAGCCTCTTGGAACTGGCGTGCCTGGATGGTAATGCCATCTATCCGATCCTAAAAGTGATCCAGCAACAGCATTAGGTCAGAATTTCTGTAAGGCAGCTGCAGTGACTGAGAAGCTCATTTCTATAAAACTCCTAGAGACATACAAGTTATCTTTCAGTTCAAAATTATTTTTCATAAGTGAACTATAAAACCTAAAGCTACAAAAATTATAAAAAGCCAGATCTGATAAGGTCTCTGACTGAGCATATCTGAGAACATGATCTTTTGAGTGAGCAGATCCTGAAAGGGCAGGAATAAAAATGATTTCCCTTACCTGATGGGCAGCAACATCTGCCTCTAGCAGGGCATGTTTCTTCTGAAGATTCTGAACATTAGTAAGATCTTTTCCATAATCATCAGAAGCCAAGTGTCCTTCTACTTCATAGAGCCACAGCTCAATGTCCTCCACGTTGCGATTAAACTGCTGCTGCTGATTGGCCTCACGCAGCTTTATACCTGACCGAGACAGGGGCAAGAGAACCAGACAAGATAAACAAAATGGGAAGCTCAAGTTAACCCACTTCCTGCTAAACTCTCTAGAAATTTGCCCATATTCTCCTGAGCAAGTCATACCTTTGAGCTCAGTGGCCTCCAGAAGTTTCTTCCACAAGCTGATGACTTCGTTCATGCGAGCTGCCACCTCATCGGACGCGTAGTGTTTGACGTCAATCAACTTCTGGCCAGCTTTCTCCAGGGCATCGATGCGACTCTGGTTAGCAGAAAGCTCTGCTTCAAAAGCCTGGTGTTTCTGAACTTTACCTTGCAAGTTTGATGGATCCTATGGATGAAGAAAGAACATTTCAATACAAAATCAGTACTCAAAGGTCTCTGAAGAGTTTTTGAAATTGGGCTACATTCATATACGTGCCATGGTGTTACCAGAGCATCTGGTGCCAAAAATATGCCTTAAATCAAAACACTTAAGCTATTGGATAGACATGACTTGACATGACATTGGACAGACAGTATGATGGGAAAATATCCCTTGAGGTCAGGGAAAAATTACAATTCCTCCTGTTGCCATTAATACCACTGCACATCAGCAACATTTTGGCTGACGCTGCTTCGTGTCATTAGACTGATTGCATTAAGCCTGGTGCTGCCTTAAAAACATTCTACCGTTCATCTTTGTGTTTACCTTGTAGGCTTCATCAGTTGCAGTTTTCATCTTCTCATTAACCCAGCTCTTGAGCTCATCAGAGTCTCTGAAGAACTGCTGCAGGTGGAAAGAATCTGCCAGCTGAGCACGGCGGAGCATGGCTCGCTCGTGCAGGGCATTTCGGCGGCTCAGCAGCTGAAAGATAAAAGAAAATAAAAGTTTTTTAAATTCTTCAAGCTTCTAAGAATTACCACTGTATCTGTCCTCTTGGGAGAGCTCCTCTGAGTTATCCTATATAGAAGTCATACCATGTAAAATAATAAAGCAGAACAAGATTAAAGTCTACAGTCCAAATGTATTTTAGATACTTACAGCATCTCTGCGTGTGGCAACATCATCCATGGCATAGTGGTTATTCTGAATCAACTTGGTAGCAAACTCATCTAATGCCTAGAGGGAAAACAAGTTTCCATTTATTTGGTGTAATAGAAATCAGTTGTGCCAATTTGCTTAGTTCATCAGTTCCCAAAAGTTTATCATAGTCAAACTGGCAGAAAGCCACTAACAGATGCATCCTTACACCCTTTTCTATCTGTAGCATCATCTTCTCCATTTGGAAAAGTGCAGGTTTTTGACACATCTCCACCCACCTCTGTGCTAGTATGGTAAAAAAGCACCAGGTTATCCAGTTCTGAGGCAGCAATAGAGCCCTATCCTACCTTTTCCATTATTTTCCATTTTAGAGACAATACACATTATTTAAAGCTAATACATCCCACATAACAATGATCATTCTGCAAAGCAAACCCCATCCTTTATCATCCTCCAGCAATGTCTTCTCCCCAGTCAATAAATGTCCTTAGTTAATTTATTGCCCATTTAGTGATAACCTATTGTCAATGTCTTACTGTGATTTTCTCCTCTTGGGCACTTAGGGATTTCTCAAAGTCTTCGTGCTTCTTTAGGAGAGCCTCCACACTGTCCAGAGAATCACCAAGGTCTTCATTCAGCAGAAAAGCCTGAAGTAAGGACACAAACACATTTTTATGTTTCCACACTCAGCTGCTCTAAGTGAGCTGAAGCACAGCCAGCAATATTTGCTGATATATGTTATTACTGAAAGGTTATACTTCTAACAACCAAAGATTCTGAATAGTTCTTTTTAGCTTCTTATTCAACCAGTATTTTACAAGAGTTAACAGACACAAAAGCCACATCAAGACCACTTGGCACAGCTCATAGTTTCAGCACTAGATGGGAAGAGCCACTGCAGCATTCCAGGCAGTCAGATAAATAACTCTGCACAGCACCCACTCACTAGTGGGTGTTTATGGCACTGCCACTAGGCAATACCAATTGCTTAAGTCTACAGAAGACTACCCAAAAATTAAAATCAACCATATCTGGAGAGTTCAAAGATATGCACTCACTTCTTGTTTGCTCATCCAGTTATCAACTTGTTCAGTATCTCTGTAGAAAAGCTGCAGGTCCATGCACTGCTCGTACTGCTGCCTGCGGAGCTCCCACAGTTCCAGCAAGGCAGATCTTTCACCTGAGAGGATGGTCAGCTATGGATTGGGAAGAGAAATATATAATAATATTATTTAATAGTCTGGTTCACTTTTATCTCAATGTAAAATCAAATTGTGACTCTAAAAAATTGGTTAACACTCAATTGAAAATGACCTCCTGTGTAAAGAATGAAATCCCCTGTTCCTGATGTGATCATCCTTTTAAATTAAGGGACACAGAAGAAAGATACAGAGTTCTTCTAGGAGCTCCTGCTCTCAACTTACCTTTTCTTTAACTTCATCAGAAGCATAGTGCCCAGCAGCAAGCAAAGCCTGGCCTGACTCATCAGCAGATTTGAAGCTGTCTTCATGGGCATCAATTTCTCCCTATGAAAGGAGATGTGGATAAGCTAGCACCAAAATTTATCTTAAAACAGAGTGGCAGAGTATCAAAACTGCTCTTGAAAAGAACACAGAAACAACAGTCTGGACACCTGAATGCTGAACATTCAATTACCTTTAAACACGTTGCACTTAACATGAAAATTAGAATGAAATGTGTTACCTTACAGTGCACACAAGGTAGGTAAAAATTTCTACATTAAAATGAAACTCAAGGCTGATTTGAGCTGTACTCTTTCTGCTTAATTATAGCAATTCCTCATGATGGAGAACAAAAACTGGCTACTATCAGACCTATTTTTTATAAAATATTATCATCAACATTCTTAAATACTTAATAATTAGTGTATATCTACTATCTAGAAACAAATTAAAAGTATTAAATGAGGACAGCAATCTAGTATTGTTAATTGCATGATCAAAGCATTCCAGTGCTACAACACTGACTCAGAGACTGTGTTAGACACACCAATCAGAGGGCTGCTGACTGGGTTTGGCTGTAGAACCACTCTACCTTGTGTTCCTGATGTCTGTCTAGAAGGGCTTCTGCCCCAGCCACATCATTGGCAAGTTCATCAGCATTTATGAGAGCCTTCATCTCAGTCACCCAGCTGGTGAGGTCGCGGAAGTCCGCAAGAAAGCGCTGCAGCCTTGGGGAAACAAAGTTAAAAAATGGTTGGGAATAATCAGTTTGCAGAGTTTCTCTCCTCTTTCCCCAAAGAAAGGGTTACAAACATAAAAGCTGTTCCTCAGATACAAATAAAACAACACAAAAACGCACTCAGAATATTAACTCAACATGCTTTCAATCAAAAAAGAAGGCTTTTGAAGTTAAGAAAATGCTGGGTTCTAAATCAATGTCTCAAAGAGATGTTTTGCATATAACTTGTCTTGAAAGTAAAATGAATATTCCTAACTACACACTGAGGACAACAGAAATCAAAATACAGTTCTCAAGGTAATCCATGGGGCTGCTTCTGTCATAACTGTAACAGTGTGGGGGGGAGGGAACTGACAAAAAATTTCAACTGCACATGCCTCAGCCTTAAAACAAGCAAACAACTCCTCAAATTCCTTCCAGCATGCCTTTAGTTGTTGCCTTTGGCATGTGCTTAACACTTATCAGCAAAAGTGATCAGTTTCTGTTTCCCTTTTACGTTTGCTGTTAATTGCTCTGAAGAGACTATGGCAGGGAAGGTAAAGGAAAAGATTATTTGTGTGGGTCTCCTCTGCCAAAAATCCCACATCGTGGGAGGGAACAAAGGGCAGAAAAACAAAACCAGAAAGGATGTAAACTAACCACCATATCGGGATTAGTTTGTTTTCAGTATGGCTTTCAACAGTGATCCAACAGGTTATGTTTCACAGGTTACTACAGAAACAAGACTGGATGAAGACAAACCCCACAGCAACAAAGAACTATCACAGAAACAGGGAATCCATTTGGTCTGGGACAACACATCAAACAACAGATCATACTTCAGTCTTCAGGGAGACTCATTAAGATCCATAGTGAACAAATTTGTAATAAAAGTATTTTAAAAACCCAGCAAAACTGAAATTTGGTCAAATAATATAGTTCAAAATGCACATATCAACTCAGGGAAAAAAGCAAATGTCCTAAAATATCAGTGTGTCTATTTTCATAATTGATCCACATCCAGAGAAGACCAAAAGCCGTAAAATACAATTTGCTGAACAAGACTGCTCCAAAAACAACAGAATCATCCCAACATTTTGGAAACAGCCAAACCCATTCTTCTCCTCTCCAGAGCCCAGTGTCAGATGTGCAGCAGGGAGAGGGGAGCACTGTCCTGCTGCAGTACCCACCTGTAGGAGTCGTTGAGGCGAGCGTGCCGCTCCGCCGCCAGCGTCCGGATCTGCTCCCAGTTGGCAATGAGCTCCTCCCGCTTCACTTGAATTTGGGAAGCGTTGATGGGGTGAGACTGCTGCAAACGGTCAGCTTCTGCACACAGGGCCTTCACCTAAACCCAGGCACAAACTGTGGGTGAGCTGCCAGCCTTTTCCAAGCAGGTTACCTCTTTAAAACTCTTTACTACACCTCGCAGGGGTACCTTATCTTCCAGAGCTGCCAGGTCTCTTTCCAGGCCTTCGTGCTTACGTAGCAACGCCTGCACGCTGGCTAAGTCTCTGCCAAAATCATCTGAGGCCATCAACTGCCCTTTCTCCTTAATCCAGCTGATTGTTTCATCCACATCCCTTCAAAACAAAGCACAAATTGAAAGCAGTCCATCTTGTATGGAAAAAGGAAGAAAGCAGGATGTGTTCCCATACGTGTGCCAGACGTACTGGCATACAAACCCAGATATGTATAAATAAACACTGCAGCCAACTACAAACATCCTTTAGAAAACAAATAAAGAAATAGACTTTTTTTTACATCTCAAGAAACTTTGAAGCATATGTACAGGCCACTGGCACCACATGCAAACAAGCATTACAGCACCACTGAGCACTGTCACCAAGTGGGTCCATTTCCCACTCTGGACCCTTCTCCAACTTAATTACAGCAAATCTCAAAACGCTGTAGATGGAGATGAGGATAGAAAGACATTGCTCAAAGACTCCAGAACAACTGGGCTGACATCCAATAAAAAAAGCACATCCCATTTAAGGCTCATCTAGGACAGAACTGGGGCAAAAGCCCTCAGAGGACGGGAGAGCAATACTGCCATTAGCAGGAATGAACAAAACTGCCAAGTGCTGAAAAGTCCCATCAGAATGACCATTCTAAAGTAATTGTACAACAACGAGGTCTTCATTCAACAAGTCATGCAGAAGAGCAAAGCAAAGCCATAAGAGACAGTAGCTCTTCTCACACTGCTGTGTGCAGCTGAATGCATCATTAAACACCCACACAAGGGTTACATCACTCAGCACATCCAGCCAAGTTCATACCTGTTGAAACGCTGAACTTCAGCTGCCCCAAAGAGCTTGCCTTGCCTCTGAAGGGCAAGTCCCTTAAGACGTTGCCAGCTTGCATTTACTTCATCCTGCTTGGACTTTATCAGTTCCTCTTCAGGGTGTTGTTCCTGGCAAGCAAAGGAAAAATGTTCTTTTCATATGTCCATTGACAAAACGCGCTGGTCTTCAAGAGATCAATTTATAATTACTGTCCTTTCCAGATGACCACTCAATTCAATAGTTTCCCTCAAATTTCACTGTGCAAACATTCAATACCCTTGTAGTGCTTTCCCTATATACTAATTAGTCTATAGGAAGAGGGCTGTAAACAGTTATCTTCTTTTTCCTGAAATGCAACACTTCCTGCCCTGTCTCCATCCTTGATCAAGCCCCAGATGTCAAACCAGAAGAGATATTAAACCTGCTTGCCCAAGGGAAATACATTTAACCCCAAATATGACAGTTTCTCTTACTAATCACTACTCTCCACATTTTCAGAAACATTCCCAGATGGGGCAGTTACTCAGTTGCCCAGCTGAAGAACAAGTAAATCAAATGGTGACCATTTAAGGTGAAGATATCCAAGCATCCATGTGGAGCAAACCTTAAAGATTTGCCCCAAACCAGGGGCAAAGAGAGGAAGTTACAGACAAACATTTGCTGTGATACCTGACTTGTCAAGCGATTTTCAACACACACAAATGCTTACCTGGATAAGTTTGCCAGCAAACTGGTTCACTTCATTTACTCTTTCCTCATGAGCTGCAAGGTCTGTCTGGAACTCCTCAAACTTCTTTTGCAAAACCTCAACATGCTCTAAGTCCTGTCCAAGCTCTTCTGAGGTCACTATTGCTTCCTAGCACATTGAAAAAAAAGAAAGTTAATTTCACTCTATCCTATGGGAAATCATTACTAAAAATTAGGAAGCAAACTGTCCTAATTTTCAATAGGTCAAAGACAATCACAGTGTTTAAGGTCAGATTTAAACTGATGAAGTTTTGTCCATTTAACTCCATTCCCCACCCCAACATTATCCATTATTGCAGAAAATACACAAATATTTTTTCATCTTCTTTGATCATATTAATTTTTCAAGTACAAATTCTTAGCACACAGAGTCACTAGAATTTGTTACATTTTACACTGTTCATTTGCTGTAGGCTATGGATGTGAGATTTCTGCACAAAAAGTGCACTGTTACATTCAGTTACAGTTTTACAGGGTTTACAGTTTGAACCCACAGTGACACAAAACAGCAAACCATCATTAACAAAACCAGTGTGATTGTTTTGTGGCTTTTTTTTTCCTTTGATAGTGTGGTTTGTGGTTTGATTCCTCAGAGTTCAAAGGATCAAGAGCCAGCAATTCTCCTGCAGCTCATGTCCTTACAATGTATATCTAAAGATATTCCAATCATTTAATAACTGTGTACACCCTGTTTGCTGCTTGGGCTGGCTGCTTTCTGTAAGAGATCATTTAGAACATTTATCAAAAAAAACATGTTTAGATTTCCCTTAGGGGAAACTTGAATATTATTTGTCTCCTCAAAGCAAAGAAAGAATTGATTATGCCAAAAGAGCTCTGCAACACACAGGCTTCCCCTTAGACTAATAATTTTTTTTGTGGCTGCAAAAGAATGAATTGCAGTTTGTACACCTACTGTTGATGCAATGTGAATAACTAAATAAAATGTTCAGGTGCCTTTACAAGCTCTCTGTGACTACCTGACCTCCAGCAACTCTATGCTGACAGAAATTTTCGACACAAACACATCAAATTTCCCATCAAGGACACAGCAAAGGGAGGTAATTATACACCTTATCATTGATCCAGTCCAGAACATCTTCACATTCCCTTAAGTATTGCACCAGCTTCTGTGCTTGCAATAATTTGACTCCCTTCTCTCTCATCTTTTCCATCAGTAATTCCCACAGTCTGTGCAGCTCCTGCAGTCGAGTCTGAAACAAAAGGATGTTATTAAAATCCCACATCAGAGATGAGATCTATTCCCTTCCTGTCCTTAGCAGTAGATTTATTTATTTTTCTGAAGTTGTGCATTCTAAACCTTACTTTAGACAAAGGGTGAACAAACCTCACTATTTTATCTCCAGTAATTAGTTTTCAAATTATGTAAAATGTTGTTACAACACAAAATTAGAAATTACTGAACTGAGTATTTACATAGTTGTTTTTAATTAATGAAGCTATCAAATAGTTATATTTACATAACTATGAGCTAAACACTTTGAGATAAAATTATAGTAGTGTGATGTCAGACCAAATGTTTGCTGTTATGCCCTTCAAATGTTCAGTGTTTTATATGAAAGTCAACTCCCAATAAGTGAATCTCAACTTCTCTTGGAAATTTATTTTTATTTAAGACAACACATTTGTTTGAAGTCTAACTTCTGCCATTTTACCATATTTTAACCATTTCTCTTAACACTAATTAGTTAATGTATTTAGCCAATACTGTGAAGTAACATAATATGGATACACTAGGACTAATTACTGGTTTTAATATTGAGTCTTTCTCTGGCTGCACTTGGCCTTTCAAAACTCTTGGGAGCCAGTATAAATTTTATAGACAACAAAAAGTAAAACCACACTCCCACACATGCACACAACTTGCAAAACAGGAAAGTATCTGCTCCACCCATTGTCTATAACACTTTGCTCATCAAGACCTGAAACTTGAAAGTCATTCAAGGGAAGCTTTTGAACATCATGGGCGGATACTTAATCCACTCAGAAAGTTCAATTAAAGAGGTTTCAAGAGAGGAAAGAGCTCTGAGCACTGCCCAGAAGGATGGTGCAAACTGTCAGCCCAGGAAGGAAGGAGACATTGCAAGAAGAAGTTGCACTGCAGAGCCACAAGCTTCACCTACTCTGATGTGGGAGCCCACTTGGGTGGCCGTGACTATCGGGCGCTGGGCAGTCCGGTACGGCGTGAAGGACTGAACCAGGAATGGCAAGTTAGCATGAGATGGGCAACTCAACAATTCAGTTTGATAACCACTACAAAAACATCACATCTTTCAACAGTTCTCCTCACAACTGGATCCAAAAGAAGCTATGAGCTGCGGGCTCATGAAAGAGTAAAGCACCTCTGAGCTTTAAAAATACAAATTCTCTCATGATTTCACTAATCAAATATCGGTAGAATTTTTTAAAGTGTTTTAGAATATAGAGTTATCTGTGCAATCTGAACAAAGTGCTTAAGGAAAGGCCTGGGAGAGGGGGGGGAGGGAAAAACGTTTTAAAACTCACTCTTATGGTTTCAGATGCAAAATGACTTTCATTAATCATCTGATTTCCTGTCTCATCCAGTTTAATGATGGCTCCTGAATTGGCCTGCACCTCAGCTTCAAAGGCTTGGTGCTTCTGCAGCTTCCCCTGAAAGGAAAACATCAAAGAATGTGACTTAGATTTGGTGCAGGGACTCCTCCACATTCCCCAGCATCAAGATTTTTAGTGTATTTTATGCATATTCAGGACTGACAAACAATAAAACTGCACAGTTGAAATCAGTTGTATCATGTGTTTCACAGGTGGATTCAAGAATCCCAATTTTACTTATTTCATTCTTTTGTTTGCTCTTGTACATGACAGTGTTCAAACCCCTGAGGACTTGTCAGGTAGTTCTACCCACATAAGCTTATTTTCTATAAATATTTTTTTTGTGGCAACAGTAAGTGATAATTCACATTTATTCATAAAGATAAGGCACTCAACAGATTCTAGGATTAAAGAAAGTTGGTTTTACACTACATTACACCAAGCAACTTCTGTGCTGATGTAGCATCTAATCCATTATTAGACATATTCCAATTATATCAGCAAAAAGCCAGGCTTTTGGAGAGCACTTTGCAAGGTCATGGGTATTTGCATCCATCTTTCTTCACTCTCAGATCAAGTTTCATTTCTGGGTTTGTTCTATCCCAGCTGACCTGTAATGCCCCAAAATTAATACTACAGGAAACATCAAATGGCAGGAGGACTTGCCTGCAAATTGCTTGGGTCTTTGTAATTTTCATCAGATGCAATCTGCAGTTTCTCTTGGATCCATTTCTCAAGCTCATCTGCATCACGCTGGAAAAACTGGAATCGATAGGAATCTTCAAGTTTTTGGCGCCTCAGAGAGGAGAGTTCCTTGAACCTGTGGTAACGGTCCAAGACCTGCTGCCTCCGTTCTTGGATATCTTCTGCTGTTTCCAACACTTTTACCCCACTTGGGTCCATTTTCTGAAAGCAAAAATAAACCCCCATTATGTTTATCTTATAAAACATTGGTAGGGCAGGAAGGGATCCATGCAAGAAAAGCTGCTTTTTTTAAATTATGTGTATTTTACTTACAGTCTCACTTTGTGTGTGCAGGTATGTGTACAACATAGAAATATCTTACATATAAATAAAACCACACTTGTAGCAGAAAATAGTGAGAAACAAATCTTTAGAAAGGCATGTAACATCTATTTGTTTTGGACAAACATGGCTGCAGTCATAAAGGCTGTGTCATCTCAAACTGTAGCATGCAAGTGTCCAATACAAGTGCTAAAAATGTGGGGGTGTGCACATGTATGTGTGGATACAGACATGAAGTAATTCTTGTACAACATAAAATATCTGGGCACATTTTATTTAAAATACTCAATACAGCTAACCTAAAGAAAGAATAGTACTGTTCTTTGAACAACAGTTAACTGGCTCACACGTATCTATACGTATTTTACATACATATACACACACACATCTCTGCCTGATGCATCTCTTCTTTGTTCTCTCAATTTAAAAAAGTTCCAAACCCATCCTGTCACTCTCTACATAATCTTTCCAAAGACAGTAAGAGGCATCATAGGTCTGACATTAGACAAGTCAAGGAGCATTTTGTTTAACCAGTGATCTTGCTCCAAATGAAAATCCTTTTACATTGCCTTATACACAAAAACCTAATACTGTTACCACAGGCAGCAAAAACCTGACTACTGATCTGCTTTTTCTCTTTTCTATCAAAATTGGGACAACCTTTAATTTTCAATTCCTAAACTTTCAAGAAGTAACTTGATTTTCAATATAAGATCTGGGCACTAGAATAGAACTGTAACACAAAGTTAAAAAGTAGCATTATTATTGTCACTGGAGTTTGGATAGTTAGCCACTTATTAGACAACTAACTCTGCCTATCAAGAGGGTGCTGCAACAAACACTCTGTGCTTGAACAATTTTGCAATTAATGTCTTGATGTACAAGTGTTTACACGAGTAATTCACTTAATGCTTTTATATCATCAATTCTGCACACTCCAAGCTAAAGGTACTTCTCATCAATCCTATCAGAGACAGGGAAGAAACCCAGACTAGAACTGCAGACTGAAAGACATGGGCAATCTGTTAAAACACATCATTAAATATTAAATTGTTATTTAGTCATTAGTTAGCTGCATGCTTTAATTAGACACGTATCTTGCCGAATTGCATGGAAAACTCCACAGGTTGGAAAGCGATCTCCAGGGCCATGTTTTCCCACTTGGTTCCCAAGGCCTTGTGAAAGGACCATCTGACAGAAAGGAACACATGGGGACGAATGGCCACATTCCTGAGCTCCCTTCCAAGGTCCCCACCCTGCCGAGGACGGCCGTGCCAGCAGCACTCTCTGCTCCCAGGAACTCTGAGCCCCAACTGCACTGCGGCACTTGCGGGAAGGAGAGAAAATTCAGCTTTGCTTTTTCTTCCACTCATTACTGTCAAAAGAGGGCAAGAAAAAAACCCACCCTGCTCTGTGTAGACGGTGTTATATAAAGGGAGCCCACGTTTTCTCTGGCAGCAGTACCAAAAGCTCCACTTGATTAGTGTATCTGAGTATTAAAAGCTCAAACCCCTGAACACAACTCGAGCTCAAGCACAGATCTGGTTCCCTGAGAAGGCAGCTGTTTTTTCCACTGCTCTTTCAAAAAGCCTTTTTCCTCCAGGAAAGGAAGTTATTGCTAAAAACTTCCTTTCCTGCCCTGTCATGCTGTGTTTGAATCCCAACAATAGTTCTTTTAAACAGCATTGTGTTCAGGAATAACACAGTGGCAGCTGGTCCAATTTACTGCACGGCTGGAGCCCCTCTCTGCTGGTTCTGGTTTTGGGAGGTACTGAGAGAAAAACAAATCCTAGTTAGTCTCTGGAACACTGTACAGTCACTCACTGTACAATACAACCCAACTTGTATTTCGATATTAAAAATAACCTCCGCAAAGTGATTTGAAAACATTTTAAGTTATTAAACTATTAAAATTATTAATCTAGGGAAATATTTTAATTATTTAAATTATCATTTCAAATATTGTTACAATTTTGAAAACCAAATGGGAGATCTGTAATCGATCCTGGGAGCTGGTTTGCCTCTCACCACACAAGCCAAGCAATCTGGCTCCTCTTTTTGCTGGAATTGATTAAAAGAAAGGCTCCTTTTGTAACTACAGTGGAGTGAGTCAATTGTAAAAGAAGTGCTTTGGTGTAGCAATAATGGACTGTTCTTCCTGCAGCCCCAGCAGACGTCAGCAGTGTCTGTGCTGCCAGAGCCACCAGGGAGCTGGGGACTCCAAAGTCATGGATGCTGCAGAAGGATGCAGTCCCCATCCCTCCCATGCCACCACCTCCAGCTGCAGCACCCCCCTCCAAGATATTCCCAAACCTTCATCCTTTGGAGACCCCCAGGATCCACCTCTGCATGCCTCGCACGAATCCCACCAACTAAAAGCTGTGGGTTGTGTTTGCAAGGTGAAAAGCACTGGGAGGTGACCGTGCCAGGCTAAGAGATAAGAGATGTCATCCCTGCAGCCCCTCCCAGCGCCGCCTGTGCCGGGAGATAAGGACGGGCTGAGGGAACTTTCCAGGACAACCTCGGCCTTCCCTTGGTGTCAGCACAAAGGCAGCCCCACACAGCGGATCTGAACTGTTCTGCTGGCATTTCATTCCTCCTTTCACGACTTCAGGTCAGCTTATGTCTAATTAAAAGCATCAGAAATGCTTCTTCACGCTGTAGTGTTGGTGGTGTTATTTAAAAAGAAAAAAATAGTCAACAAAAAGAAGTGGGAAATTTAAGAAAAAAAAAAGCCCAACAACAAAGCAAACTTATGACTCTCATCCTTCCATTTATGCCTTTTCCAATCACTACAAATGATCCCTCAGGACACACTACCATGTCCACGGGAGGCTGCAGCTGCAGGTACGGACAGACACCGCAGTGCAACAACGATGATGTCAGCAACACCATTCGAGTTCGGGAACAGCAGAGTCGAGGTGGGTTCAACAGGAATTACAGCAGTGCCACACAGCAGAGCTGTCAGCATTTCCCTCACCAAAACATGTTTTCAGGGATTTAAAAGCACAGATGTGAAACACATTCAGTGCTAGGCGGAAGATTTTAGTGTCGCTTTTAAAGCAATCACACAAAGCTTAAAAAATTAAACTCCTTTGCCTGAAAAACAGTTGGATATCAGTGCATAAAGATCCTAAGGAGTAAAATAATTACTTTCTCTTTAGAGAAGTCCTGATGAGTTACATATATCCAGCACACATGACCTCAGCAGTAGCCTGCAACAGGAATATTTTCCCTACCAAAACATTCCTGCTTCCCAAGTATGCACACATGAACAGCTCGATGCATTTTTTAAAATGTTCATCAACACCCACATCGTCAATCTTGTCTCGAGAAGATTTAACTGATATCAGCTACTCCCTCCTGGGAAACGGGAACAGATTGCTGATCTTTCTTCTTCAAGCAAAAAAATGAATGTGAAATGGATGCGAAAATAACCTTCAAAAGGACGGAAGAAAGAAAATAACACATTTTTCCCAGCTTTCACTTCTCCCATTCACAGCTCCCTCAAAACGCCAAGGAAGAAACAAATCACCACAACTCCCTGGTTTAGGGTAAACCCATAAGTACTTGTACTGCAGGGAAATCAAAGAGAATCCTTCTGAAAATGTGCACAGCACTGGCTCCTGCAAAGGGAGCCTGAGCATGTTGTGTTACAGAGAAGGACCTAAAGGATGCCACGTCCTATCCTAGAGATTTAAAACACCATTGAGACAAAATTAATGTCCATACTTTTGGTTTGTTGAATTTAAATTGATAAAATAAAGATGTTTCAAGGGTAGACTATGTGCAGCACAACCCTCTGTCCAAATACTCTATTAAGGAAGGTCACTAAGAGTCCCAAACCACCACAAATTCCAAGCCAGAAAAATCACTCTAGTGCTGCAGTACAAAAACAATCAAGATGTGCTGAAGTTGCTGCTTATTGCTGTAGACTCCTACAGACTAACCACAGTGCAGATAAAATTCAAACAAGCCCCAAAAGGCAAGTAGGTGTTGCAGGGACACAGAAACTGTTGCATTAAAAGAAAAAATAAAGGTAAATTGTTTAAACCAAAGCAGCTGCAGAGATGGTGATTTAGGCTGACAAGAGGGTTTGAGCATAGCCTCAACTATGCACTTTTGAAATAGGAATTAAAGACCTGTTCATTGTTAGGCATTTAATCTTAAAATCTTAATTCCACTATTTAAATAAGAGCAGCTAAATTGCCTATCTGAATTTGGTGTCTATTTACAAGGGGGTTTTTTTTGGCTCTGTTTTAACATCACCACAGACCTTTGATAAAACTATGCAGGGTTGGCAAGGACTGCACTCTGCTGAGACTCCTGAGAAAGCAAATTACCTTGACTGCATTGCAGAAATGCAGAGTTTACAGGTAATGCAAGATTATATAATTAACCCCAGCGTTTTCCAGACCCATTTGTTATCTTTTCATTGTCATTTTAATTGCAGCATAAACATTTACATCACCACCATTTCCAAAGAAAATCTAGTTGCTTGTTTCCCCCAGCTGAAGTCTGATCCACACATCCTATTTATTTTACCACCACGGAGAGGGAAACATCACAGTGTAGAAACAGTTACACCATAACAATTCAAGGATTATAAATTTGTGCAAGTGGATGAACAGGAACCAAAGGCAGCTTCGAATGCACAATGTTCTACACTGTAAATCTCCTCACAGTTGATTTGCAGATGTTATAAAGAAAAGGATTCTGTTCAAGCACCTTTTAAAACAAAAACCTCTTGGAAAATTAATCTCTATCAAAACCTGATTGTACTGAACTATATAACTCCTATAAAATATTCACACATCATGCATCACAGACAGAAATTAGGCAACTCAAAGTATTAAAGGAAAGACAGATCACTCACACTAAGTGCAAACAAAGCACCTGCTGTATAGAAAAAACTCAAACCAGTGGGTTTTGTTACAAACAGGTCACTGCAATAATCAAGCAAGTGTGGCAAGGGCACTTCATGCATTACAGAAAAATACCTGGACTTTGACTTTACGAAACGATGACAACATGATGGAAGAATGCAGAGTCTAAAAGGGAGGGGGAAACCAAGATAACGTTCAACTAATGAGCAGCATAAGGATATGGTTGAATTTTTTCTGTCACAGTACCTGTTAACTAGTTTCCTTTTGCTTCCTTGTCACATAAAACAATTTGGTGTTAGTGTTACCAAAACTATTGAGAATGACAGATCCCTCCATGCAAAAAAGTTACAATATCAACGGGAAAACTGAGTTAATTTGGGATGTACTAACCTTTCCAGTTAATTAAAAACACGACAAAAAGACTACTATAATCTGAAGGTCATACAAAAAGTAAAGCAAGTTATCTGGACTTGGCAAAGGATTGGTTCTTGCTGTGGCATAACCAAGTGTGATGGTTTATTTAAGACACAAATTCAATCAGAAAATTTGGAATGTAAGTATCTACAAAGATATTTACTTTCAACTACCACAACAAAAAAAAAAAGGGACAAGTAGCAGTTATAACAGAAGGCATTTTTTGAGATGACATTTTTTGGGATGTAGCCATTAAGCGTGTCCCATCCATTGAATTTCCAGCCGAAATTTCCCTGCCTTGCCCACCCTCCGTGATCCCCCCTGCACGGCTTCCCCCGGGCCGGCTGCGGCGGGACCGGAGCCTTCCCCACCCGCGGCATCTGCAGTCTGCTCCACCCCATTCTTCTGCTGCCCACACTCACTCCAGGGACAAATGGCAAAAACAAACTCCCACACTACGCTAACAAGCAGAAGAGAAAAGGGAGGAATGCTATTATTCCCTCTGATATGGAGGAAGCGTTCATCGCTCCCAAAAAGCAATGGATTTATCAATAAAACAATTACAAGCCCTTAAGTACGTCAAAAAGAAAAGGCAGCAAAGGCAGCAAATTATTTGAATTAAATTACTAAGGTTAGCTGTAAATGTCATAGTTGAGAAACACAATTTTCTCACCAAGAGGTACCACCCTGCCTCAAGAGAACTAAGGCTTATCCGATCTTACCGGTGTGCAGGAGAAAAATGTGCAAAAAATGCTTAAAATGTGTTAAGTGTAAAAGACAGTCTTTAATATTCACCATTTTTGTTATGGCTGCTACCTTGGTTATTAAAAAAATCAACCAGAAATATGTTTGTTAACTTCCTGAACTACAGATCTCACAGAAGCATTACACCTCAATCTGTTTTTTTTAATAAAATTTCAATTTCAATCTGACCAATATGGATGTCGTGGCTATTTATTTCAACATGAATGGCAATAAATGACTTCTTGTGAACAATGTAACCTGTTATCTTGGTTCAAGTATTTTCCACAGCTTAACAATTCCATTATTACTGTTACAGTTGCTGCACACAACGCAGCAGAAAACATCCCATTTTCAATCTTTTGTCCATTCTTTTCTCTGCACAATCTATAAATATGGACAAATGAAGATTTCATGGACGAACTCACTGCTAGTTGCATTTAAATGCAGGAAAATCCCACTGTGGGATTTAATATTTGTTTTGAACAAATCTGAATCCCTGACCAAGGCCTTTCGGTGAACACAGTCATTGGAATCTTCTGGCACTTTGCTGAAAACAAAATGCCAAAAGAAAATGGATTATTTGTTTTCCAGAAAGATACAGAACCATTTCAGGCTGAGTTGGCTTTTTTGGGGTTGATTTTACTTCTTTTTTTTTTCCCTGATGTGTTCATTCGCCATCTCCAGACAACTGCTCTTCAAAACCTATTTAAATATGTATGAAAGACTGCTCAAGAGTCACGTACATTTTCGACTGGAACACGAAGCTGATTTATGATAAAACAGCTACCAAAAAATCCTGAACAATCAATATGAACCTCCTGAAAAAATATACTATGATAATTGCTTGGTTTTCCTTTGATATCAGGGCAAATGGTTGCCCTATTGGCACATATTTATGACCCAGCAATGCAGATTTATATCGTTATAACCAGGCAAGGTGTATGCAGGAAACAAACCGAGGAACGTAGGAGTTGGATTTATTTTAAATGAAAAAAAATATAAATAATCAAGGCAGGAACAAATCCTCATTCTTTTCCAAAGGAAGCTGAAGACCTTGCCCTATATACAAAGTGACACATAAATGAAACGAACAGAGAGATTCCTCGGAAACGCCTCCCAGCCTGGCAGCTCTGCTGAGCCAGCCCCGTGCCCGTCCCTGCCCGGAGACCCCCGGGCCCTGCGGAACGGGCTCTCCGCGGCCCCTCCATCGCTCCTTCCTCCTCCTCGCCGCATCTCCTGACCTTGGACAGGGCTGGGCAGCCGCGGGAGCCATTGCTGTGCAAGGATTCCCGGCGCCGCGGAGCGCCGGGGGCTCCATCCCCCGGGAATTCTCCCCGGGAAAGGCAGGATTGCACCCGCGAAGGGACGGCCGGGCACGGCGGGGGCTGTTATCCGCCGGGGATGTTATTTTCCGCCTGTTCGCCCCTCCCCAAGGCGCTGAATGGGATTCCAGCCGCGGGTCGCGCTGCCCAGGGCGGCTGCGGCCGCTCCCTGCCCGCCCGCCCTCCACCCGCGCC
>VZRZ01003397.1:2289-15200 GCA_013398175.1 Climacteris rufus | reverse complement strand
AGCCCGAGCGGGGCGCGGTGAAGGCAGCGCGGCGGCCCCGCCCGCCCCTCGCCCCATCCCCTCACCGGGTCTGTGGGTGCGCAGGGACGTCCCGCCAGCTCCGCGCCCTCCGCCACGGACCGCGCGCACCGCCCCTGCCCGCCCTTTTATAGCGCAGCCGGAGGTGACGTCAGCGCCGCAGAGCGGCCCTGCCCGGCTGCGGAAAGAGCCGAAGGTCTTCGGCATGAGTCGGGAAACGGGTATGGGAGGCCGCGCCCACCGGAGCTCACCGGGAGAACGGCGGGGTACCGGACAGAGCCGAGCGATTCCGGAAAGAGCCGAGAAGTTCCGGAAAGAGAGAGGGGTTCGGAAAGACACGAGGGAGGGGATCCGGAAAGGGCCGAAGGTTTTCGGAATGATCCGAGCGGTTCCGGAAAGAACCGAGCGGCGGGGCAGAGTGCGGAGAGCGTTCATGCGCTGCAGGGTCCGGCCTCGGCCCCACAAAAACACAAAATTACAGCGGAAATCGGTTAAAATGTCCGTGCAGGGGGCCGGCAGAGGGGTCTCGGCCCCCTTCTCCGCAGCCCGGGGCACTTCGGGTCTCAGAGATTCGAATTCTGCTCAGTGATGAGGTCACCCGTGCAGCAGCCTCGTTAGTTTCACATTGTATCTCTATAAAAATAAACGAAATACAGATATATAGATGTACAGACAAGGGTGGCTGCTTGAAGCACCAGGCCGTGTCACCCAGAAGCCTGGCAAGGACACAGCATCAAAAGGCTGCGAGCGCCTGTCAAGGGAAAGCTATTTCTGAAAAGCTGATGCATAAATTCAAAGGAAAATGAGCCTTTTGCATTAAATCGATGTTTAAAATAGACACATTCTACTCTAAAAAAAAATTAAATAATTAGAGATTACAGGGCTGGAAGGCAGCAAGAACGTTACTGGCTCGAAGCGGTGAGTGGGTTTGATGGCTGAGTTAATAACATTTTATTTGAGTGAAGTACTTAATTGGCAGCACAGGCACTGCTGGTGACATCGCATTCCTGGGACTGCCTGGAACTCCTGTCTCCAAGCAGGAGCCTGACTCACACCAACTTTGATGCATCTCGTCCTGAAGGCACAGTCTTTCCACATCTGAGATGCTCTCCCTGGTCATATTTGATATAAATATGCATGTAAAAATACCATGAATAGATGCATATGACCTTATTTGCACTGCATCTTCACAACACCAACTGGCTAACATCCAAACCTGCTAAAATGACAAAAACAAGTCAAACATTCAGCTCAAGCAGCACACACAACCTTAAGCTACATCTAAAACCAAATATTGATTCTTTTGAAGCACACACATTATTCATTTAGAAAATCTTACTAGTATTTTTAACATGGTAGATATGTGGATGCTCTCTACTGAGGCAGAAAAGGATACCTTGTTTGTTCTTTATAAAAATATGTACTTTTATTCACCCCACAAATGTATCCCCTAGTACTTGTCAGCAAAAAAAGTATTGTATTTCACAAGTGCATCATCAAAACTCTGCTCAGGTTTGGCACAGGCAGACAATTGTTTCTAACAGACAGGACCAATTACTGTCTTGGCAAAATGAGTCTCCACCATAATTATGGATATGCAATATATAATTAAAACATCTCCACTCAGTATAAAAAAAAATTGTACATTTTCAAGTATACTAATAAGAGTTGCATTGCTTCAGTATTATCTGGCAAAAAGGTTATTTCCAATTTCCCAGAACAATTAGTAGTTTAAACAATTCCAGAGTCACTTTACAAAATACATAAACCAAATATAAATTTAAATTATGTACTAGTCCATTTTAAAGACAAGGTTTAGGGTTTTACAGGCCTGATTTCCAAATCATATTACAACCTTCACTCAGAAATCTCAAGAACTATACAGAAAATCAAATTCATATTCTCACATGGCCTCAACTCCATGTTCTACAGCTTCAAACCGTGGTGCCTCTAGGAAAAACAAACCCCAATAGAATAACATTAAAATAACATTTTCAACTTGCAAGAGTATATTGCCATAATAACAAACTGCCTTGTAGAACTGAGAAGTGAATTTTCTCATCTTAGAGGCCACCAAAACTGTTCAAGGACACCACACCACAAATCTGATGAATTTCCCATCTGCTGTGTTCATCAAGGAGCTGTGGATTTTCTTGACCATTCCTCTCCAACAGAAAAAAACACAGAATTTCTACCATTTCAGGAACTCCTCTCTTTCCCCCACAAACCTTTTGAAGCAGTGAGTCTACCTCCCTTCAACCCAGAGTCCTGCCTTTTGGAGTGAAGTTACACCCAGGGGAGAAAAGAGTCAGCACTGCTCAGCCTTCACCAGCCTCACTGTGCTTTTGAGATGTTGTTGAGACAAACAAGTCCATCAGCATAATTACAGTTGAATTATAAAAGACAGATGTAAGAAATACAAAAATAAAGTTCTAGCAGTAAGTTTGAGATCGATTATGCTGTTAAGAGTTCATAAAGCTGTGAGGTATTTTCAGTTCCATGAGCAGAACAGCACTGTGCAATTTTTCAGTCCAAGAGTCCTTAACTTCTGGAGCCATCAGGACGCTGGATTTAAAGCATCTTCCACATGTTTAAACACATGAAGGAAAAGTCTTGAATTTTCAGTAATTTATTACACAAGAATTTAGCAAGATTTAATGTGAAGAATAACTTCCAGGTGTGACAAATAAATCTTCAACACCATAAATCCTGTTGAATTAAGTGTTACAGTTGATCAAGTATTTTCTTCTCGTTCTTCTACAGTGTGTCCACGGGCTCCCCATGCTTGAGCTGACCTATTGGAACAAGTCCAGAAGAGAGATACTAAATTAATCAAAGGGCTGGAGTTGTTCTGCTCTGGAGCCAGGCTGGGAGAGCTGGGGGTGTTCACCTGGAGAAGAGAAGGCTCTGGGGAGAGCTTAAAGCCCCTTCCAGTGCCTAGAGGGAGCTCCTGGAGAGGTGGAGAGGGACTTTAGACAAGGGCATGGAGGGACAGGACAAGGAGAAATGGCTTCCCACTGCCACAGGGCAGGGTTAGATGGGATATTGGCAAGAAATTGTTCCTGTGAGGGTGGTGAGGCCCTGGCACAGGTTGCCCAGAGAAGCTGTGGCTGTCCCACCTCTGGTAGCATCCATGGCCAGGCTGGACAGGGCTTGGAGAAACCTGGGATAGTGGAAGATGTCCCTGCCCATGGCAGGGGGTGGAACTGGATGGGCTTTAAGGTTCCTTCCAATACAAAGCATTCTTTGATTTGATGCACAAAATATATTTTGCCTTTACATGTAAATAGGAAGCCAAGTCTGAAAGCACTGACATCCAGAGGAAAGAAAATACAGACCGATTTATGTTCTCCAAAAGGAAGGTGTCAGAATGCCCTTTGGTAATGGAATTTCCTTCTCCTGTAGACATTTCTAATGGAGAGAAAGACAAATGATAAAGATGAACAAACATGTGTTTTAATTTGGCATCTCTTCTCAGGAATTTTGATGGCTCTTACTGCACATTCAAAGCACTGCTAATAAAATGTACCAGAATTAATTATGAAATGAAAGTATGAACTCCAAAGCTGTCATATTTTAATATCATAATCTAAGTCAACATTCAGAGAACAATTTAAACCATCGAGTATTTTACAGTATTGCAAGTTTTACTAAAAAACTATGCAGAATGCTAAAGAAACACTACAGAGAGCAGTTCAAAGTGTCACTTCCCCATATATCAGGGCAACTGCTAAAACCAAGCAACTACTGCTAAGAAATAGCCATGACAGAAATGACTCAGCAGAATCCTCTTCAAGCTATACATCTCCTCTTACTGATCTTCCTTTACAATCAAAACACATTTTCACTGAGAAAAATTAGATGTGATGGGCGAAAGCAGCAAGATGTTTGACATAATAATTATCATTAAGGTAACTCACTGAAAAGTTACAAAAGATGGGTTAGATCATAGTGACAGGTCTGGACTATCAGGTGTGCTGCAAGCAGTGCCAGCCTCGTTATCCAAATGATGTTTTGCCCAGTGGTGGGAAAAAACCAAAATCCAAACCAAAACACTTGAAAACTAAACAAACAAAAAAGAACTCCAAAATTGCTTTACCTGCACAAAACTCTTCAAACGTGATAAACAGCCCATTTGGCCAGAGCTGGTCACAGCTTCAATTCTGCAGAAACAACAGCAAGTTTCAAAATCTATTTAGAAAGTTGGGTTTGATTCACAAGTGGGTGTGGGGGTGGATGGCAGAGATTGGAAAAGATGGATGAGTCATGTAAGAGCAAACAGCGACATTGCTAAGCCCAGATATCATACCTTGGGATATAGGATTTCTGGATAAAGAACATTGTTTTCCAGAACTGAATCCCATACTGCTTCACCAGAGCATTGCCACACACCTGTGGTACACAAAGGCACAAAGAGCAGGTTACAGAATTGGGTTTCAGATCTGCATGACAACTGCAATGAACCTGTTCCATCTCAACCACTTAATGTTTTATGTAGGCATTTAAAGAAATACACCTAAAATAAAACAAATCCTCTAAATGCTGTTACTGCTACCACAATCACCTTTTTTCCTGTTGACTGTGGTGCCCACTGATACAAATCTTGTTATTCTTCCTTTCACACCTGTCTGCCTCCAAAAATAACTCCCTTGCCTATCACCATTTGCTGGGGCACATTGTGGTCATTTCTCCACTGTGATAACTGCTGTGGGCAGTGATTCATCAGCTGTCTCCACACAGTCAGTTTACAGGAGAAATGTTCCTCTGACTTCACCCCCTCAAGAGAACACCCCATGGGCTATTTCACTTTGCACTTTCTCATCTGTACTTTTAAAGTTCTTTAGAAGCATTTGAAGAGCACAGAAGCTGCTTGTGTTCAAACAGTGTTTGTGTCCCCCCACTTCAGCCTTTAACTTTGGCTCTTATTTAGCACATGCCAATGTGCTAGGATGTAGGATTAATATCCATCAGGCTGACCCTTTCAGCCTGAAAAACCCATCCTGTTTTATGAACTAATTTGGCTGGAACAGCCACAGGACCTCCATGCACTGTACGAACTGCTTAGTGCTTATAGCAGACCTTATATAAGACCATACAACTATTTTTAAACACTAGGAACATCAAACAGAATCAAATACAACAACAGAAGTTCTGTGTATGAAAACTTCAATTTTGAAATCATTCAGCTCCAAAGTTGTATTTGCAAGAACATGAAAATATTCACCTTCCTTTCTGAAGGAATAAGAACGAGTTAAAAAAACCTGCTGTGCATCTCACCTCAGCAATCCTTTCAAAACCTAAAAAGGGATCTAGACTGATGACATTTAGCTGCTAACAGTTACCTACACCACTTACCTCCAGGAAATCCAAAAGCAGCATAGCTGTCACATCTGCCAGAGGCTCCAGGTTCAACATCTGGGCAAGCCAGCGCCATCCATAGCTCAGACCATGAGGATGTGCCTAGAAAGCAACAAAGAAGTTACTCAGCACTTGCTTTATGACTTGTAGGACACAATTATCAAAACAGGCAGTTTTCTGATTTACCTTCATCTTTATAGTAATAGCCTGACATAAAACCTGATCATTGTGAAAACATAAAGGAAGTAAAAGTCCACACCACGAATTACTTGGCTTTGCTTTGTTCATTATGGTTATGACCACCTCCCTTCAAATATATCCTGAGCTGGTTTAAATTCATCACCCCTCAACTACAAAACAAGCTTCCAACACATTTATTAGAGTCTGGGGATAGTAACAAGGTTCTAATTCCAATGCCACACACATACCCCTTGTTTGTTTCCATAAGGCCACCGGAGCTGAATGATGGCAGCATAGAGACGAATCATTCCTGACATCCTTTTAAGAAAATGATCTTGTTCTTCCACCTTAGAATCATGAACTTCATATCCAAGCATCCTAGGTATGAGAAAACATTCTAATATTAGTACAGCAAAACACATTCCCTCGAGTCCCTGCAGCTCTCAGCTTACTTTAAATCAACTGTACTGAGAATAGGGATTCTCCAAAACCATACAGGAATTATTGCAAAGGCTGATCTTGCAATCTTGCAGTGGATCTTATTGTTCCACTATTTACTGAGGCACTGGCACAGGTCACCCAGAGAAGCTGTGGCTGCCCCATCCCTGGAAGTGTTCAAGGCCAGGTTGGATGGGACTCTGAGCAACCTGGGATGGTGGAAAATGTCCCTGCCACGGCAGGGGGATGGAACAAGATGGATTTCACACGCTTGTGAGTGAACCTCCAGAGTCACTGCCAGGATGTCACAGTGCCTGTGTGCTCAGGGATGGGGGAAAGTGGGGTTCACTCAGAATAGAGTCTTCACCTTTGCAAGGTTCATGCTGAAAAAGTCCAGTATTAAATTTACCTCTGATACTCTTCCATAGAAGTCCCTTCTTTCCGAGCAGGGTAAAATGGCACAGCATATGGGCACTTTTTGTGCAGATGAGCTAGAAAGATGTCTCCAACTCGAGGGTGTAATTCCCAGATTCCTGAGAGCACCACAGCAATTGGGAAAGCTGAATCACGGTGAAAAGATACTTCTCCTTCCCCATGTTTCTGGAGGGTGGAAAAGGAAAGTCAGCCACCACCCCTTCAAGTTATTTCTCAGGCAAAAAAAAAATCCTTTTTTTGTGATTAGCCTCTACTAAAGGATCCTAACGTTTCCATGGCTATGAAGCCAAGGATAGAAAAGCTGATGAAGCCACATGTCCTCAGCTCCCACAGAGGATGACAGTAAACTCTGGATCAGGATAGGAAAATGGGATAAGGAAACACAGGCCCAAAGTGCAGGCTACACAGATATTCTCAAGACAATCATTTTGAAACATTTACAAATCAGTCACAGTTTTACTCCATGGGATGAGTTTTGCATATATTTGTCCCTGCAGGAAAAAAAGCTTCAAAAAGACCAAATTTTGCAAATAAAGACTAGAGAAAAATACTGCCAACTTCAAAAAACAACTTAAACTATGACACTTCAGTTCTTGAGAGGAGCTAACTACACAGCAGAGACTGAAGTTTGCCTCTGAAGCCTCTGTTGTGCTTTTTGTCCTCCAAATTCTGCCAAGATATAAGGGTTTGAGCCTATATGCAGCTTTGTGGTGCATCATAAATTAACTATCAGACTGTTTTGCACTAACACTAGTTCAAAATATGTAAGATGTAAGCTTGAAATTTAAAAGTTTTTCCTCTAGAAGAAATGAAATAAGGGATGGGAGGGAAAGAGAAACTAAGTTCTTACACTTCATTAATACACACAAGCTAAACACCCAGTGATTTTGTTCTTCATAGCTGAACACAGAGTTCAGTGTCCAAAAGCATTTCCTAGAGCACTGGCTACCTGTGCCACCCCGAAGAAGAGATTTCCTCACCACAAACTTCTCTGCAAGTTTGTAACAAACAAACTCCAGCCCCTGTGGATGCTGAGTCACCGACACCGTTTGCCCTTCAGTCTGAACAGGCTTCCCAGACAGCAGGTTATTGATCTTGTCAAACACCTCTCTCAGCTTCGAGCCTGCAAACACAGCAGGGATGCATGGAGACAGAAGGGAAGGGAACAGCACACAAGTCTCACCCACACCACATCAAGCTCACAAACACCAGACCCACATCCTCAAGGGCACCTCAAAGGGCACCTTTGCTCCATCTGATTAACCAAACTTAATCCTGATGAAGAAAGATGCCTCTGAGGGAAGCAACAGGCCTTCAAAACACAGCAAAAGCTGCTTGCACAGACTTGGGCTTTCTGCTGTAGGGATAATTACAGGAACACTTGATATGTTGTATCCTGCTAAAATCTTTAAAGTAAAAGAAATTTCAGTGGGACTGAGCTCTTGGTGTTTTCCTCACCTGATATGCTAGAGATCTGGCTCACAGGGATTGTAGCAGCTTTCTGCAAGTTTGTTTTTATCTTCTTCACCTGAAGAACAAACAAACAACTTTAAAATCCTTTCCAAACAAGTATATTTCTATGATAATTTGGATAAGCAGATGAGTAACAGAGGTTGCTACAATAAAACCTTAATTTTTTTTTAAATGTCCTATTTCCCCTAGAAATTAAGATAATCTCTTTTCAACACTATTAATAATTTGTTCATACCTCAGTGTTGCCTTTGCAGTTTCCAATTTCACTGAAAGCAGCAACACATTGCTCAGCAGCATCCTGAAGCTGCTGGTACCACTGCATGATACTTTCTTCTGTTTTAACTTGAAGTCCTGCTATTAAAAAACAAGAAAAAGAGATGATGACTAAAAAAGACTTAAACCTCTAGTGAGAAAATTTCTTTTTAAAAATGCAAGGAACTGAGCTGTGTGAGAGCTTTTTTTTCCCCAGAATTTAGTTTATAAAATTTTGTTCTTAGGTGAACTAAAAGTTTGAAAAGAGTCCTCCTTCAGCTTAGTAGCTTATACATGCAGGATATCTGGACTGAACTTATTGCCCAGAAAGAGCCATTTCAGTGGTCAGACCTTGTCTGTTTTGTCTTATCATGCATGAGCCATCTGTACTCACAAAAAAGCACAATGTTTCTCTCTAATATTCCAATACATGCCATGCTTCTGGAATGAAACAGGTTTTGCTCCAGTTAACACAGTCAATTTATGCTGCAGAAGTTCAACTTCAGAAGTCTTCTGTCAGCACTCCTACACCAATTCTGCCAGTTGTGCTAAAAGTAAAGGCTATGGGAAGGTGTGTGGCCACAACACAAACATTCCAAAGCAGTGTTCAGCCCAATGGTAAAAGACTGGAAAGAGGGAAAGGAGGCAAAGAAATTTAAAAAAATATTAAAAAAAAAAGCCCGACCAACCTTCCTTTTGCTGCTTTCCCCCCAACTGCTGTGCAGGGGCAGGAGTCTGACTCTTCATCTGCTCTTTTTTCTCTAACTCCTTCTGCTTTTGTTTCTCTTCCTCTTCATCTTTCCTCCTTTTTTCTTCCAGAGCTGCAGCAATTTCCTGCTGCATGCTGGATATCAACCCTCGCATCTCCTGCAGGGCTCGTTCAGTGCTGGCCACATCTGCTTGAGTAGGGAACCCTCTCTGTCAAGGAACAGAGGAGGTAACACAGCATTAACCTTCTGTTCCTGTGTCAGAGAGCCAACAGCAAGAACAAGGAGCCTTTGAGGCATCAGCCTTCAGGTAATCTGGGAGCTAACTCCATATTTAGTCCCCATCTCCTTTATTTGTACATATAAGTCCATGACTAAATCTCCTAAGATCTTGGAAAACAAAAATTAAGAACACACTCAGACAAGTGCAAGTGAACTCCAATACAAAGCCTTGACAGCTTCCTCTGCAGAAAGCCAGCTGTGACAAGCTGGAACACAGGATTAGCCTTATTAGTGTTTTATTCCTCAAGGTTTGTATGCCACCCTAGAGAAAAAAAAGCCAAGGAAATCCAGCTACTTCAAAAAAGTTTATAAGCACAGGAGAATCATAAGATGTTCAGTGTTTAACAATCCATGAACCAGTCCACTGTCTCAGAAAGGAACTTTACAGCCCAAGAGTTTACAGCAATTTAATTTGAATCTTTCTCCTGTAGAAGTTCTCATGCATTTTTATAAGCCATTTTCAAGAGAACAGCTGAAGCGCCAGAGGAAAGAATTCCCCTCTGAAATCAGGTGCTTTATAGGCTGAATATCTCAAAAGCTTGCTGTGACATTTTATTTAAGGGCCTCATGACAAGCTGCCTTTGAAGACAGGTACAGGCAGCCTCATGGAGGAGAGACAGCTGAGGGCAAGAACAGCTGCAGAGCCCGTACCTCGCTCGTGGTGCGGATCAGCCCCGACACCAGCCCACAGATCTGGTTGCCTCGATTGCTGTAGGCAGACAGATCGATTCTGGGCAGGTCTTTGTGCCTGTAGTTGGGATCAATCTGCTGGTTGAGCTGCAGCAGCTCCTCCTGGATGGAGTAGAGGCGCCTCAGCCGCTCCTGGCCCTCCTCCTTGCGCAAACGTTCCAGCTCTTCCTGGCGCTGCCTCTGCTGCTCTGCCTCCCGCAGCTTCAGGTTCAATATCTGGGGAGACAAAGAGACAAGAGGCACAAAATACTTACAGTAACTCCAGTTTTACAGGTCCTTCCTGCTCTGATGACTCCAGCTTTACAGGGCCCTTCTGGCTCCTGTGGCACGTGTGTCTTTACTGCATTTCCACACCGCAGCAGGTGCCCAGGACAGCACCAGAAAATCCATCCCCACTCCAGGGTGTCATGGAAATACAAATAAATCCATTGGTCTTTCCAGTTCCCATTCAGTAGTTACAGTCTTTTATGAAAGACAATTCTTTAGAGTCTCAGACCTTTGCTCTATGTCGGTGTTCTTCCTTCAACTTCTCTTGCTGCCCCTGAGCCTCCTTTGAGCTACAATACACATAAAGACAGAAAAACTGTATTCAAGACATTCACAAGACAAAATACAAACAAACACACAACAAGTTACTCTTAAAATAAGCTAAAGGAACTTTAACTGTCACAAGTACTGTCTTTTTCTAACCACTGAAACCTCATTAGTAGCCAGAGATCTATTGTGACAAACTCTAGCAGGATAGTTAATGTAAGAAAAGCAGCAGGTGAGATTTCCAGCCACAAGTGACTAGCACAGAATTGTCAGGTGCAGGAATTAATCCTCACCTTGATTAAATGCTATGCAATTTTAAAGATACCAGAGCTCATCTCACCTCTTCTCCATGACTTCTTGCAACTCTTGGAATTCCTGATGCCGCTTCAGCTCCCTGAGCTCATCGAAGCGCTTCAGCTGCTCGCTGGCCTGGGCATAGGCTGCCCTCACCATCTGCTCCTGCTCCTCCTGACGCTGTCTCAGCCTCTCCTGGATGCACAGGGGCCAGAGGCACCAAAGGCAGTCAGTGCACAATTTGCACAGAAGAAAACACGAACTAAACTGCCCAGCATTTAGGATAACTTGCTGTGCTTGCACTGTTACATCTGCCTGTGGAGCTCTCCTGGCATTCTCAGTCTTTTTTTCTTACCTTGGCTTTCAGCCTGTGCATCTCTTCATACATCCGAATGCAGCCTTCCACTTTTGCAACTTTAGATGACAGAACTGCTGGAGAGACTTCTTGATTTATTTCCGGGGGACTAAGATGATCATTTTCCTGCATGGTCAGCATAAAAGCAAAATCAGTGACTGGGCACAGGATCAGCAACTCACAGAGGAAAACAGATACAGCAAGTCTCCTAAACTATTATTTGTGAAGAAACAAAGAAGCCAACCAACATACATTTCTAGAGCAGTTGTTTACCCCACTAGTGAAGCTTCACAATTTTGAGTGTTCTTCAGCATGTTTATGAGGTTGGAATAAATACTTTTCCAATCACTAAAACTGGGAGTAGAGATACCAAGAGTCTCTAGGGCATTCACAAAGGCCAACTGACACCTGGAAAGCACAGACAACCCCCTGTGTCCTCTGAACAGTCAGGAAAGGTGTTACACTGGAAAAATGCAAGACAAGTTTATACTTTGAATCATTCTTCAGGAGGAGTCTTGAGACTCTTATAAAGTTTATCACATCTTGCTGCTTCATTATTATCTTTGTCTCACAATATACTTCTTAAGTCTCACTGGAGCCAAGAGGATACAAAACTTTGCTGCTCAGTATCACTGTCACATGGTGAAATCATCACTGAACACAATAACAGACATTTTTCTTTCCAGGTGCTTCATCAACTTAATCACCTCCACAATTCAACTGCTCATTGCCCAGCTTCCCACCCTTCTGCCTCGTAAAATAAAATCAGAACACGTGTAAGTCACTCAAGGGCTCCAGAGAACCCAAGCTGGTCACTCATGGACTCTTACAACAGCCCTGACCCTTCTCTGTGACCTTATCCCTCCAGATGGGTGACTCCTGTGCTGCTAATCCATTACACTATAGAGCTCCAACTATTTTCCTTATTTATGGTGAAAAAATGAGTTTGCTTTTACCTACTATGAAACATTTTTCTATGAAAATCTTGTTAATACCAATTTTATCAGTACCTGCTACAACAAGTTAAAACGAAGCATGTTTTCCCCACGAATTAACAGAACACAAACCGGCCTGTTTATGACAACAAGTTAGGGCTTTTTTGTCTCACAGCTGCTCCATGAACACATGGTTTATAATCGGAGAGCTACCTTGGTCTCGCTGGGCTCTGCAGACGAAGGTGGTGAAGAGCTGCGGCGGCTGCCGGGCGGGATGTTCTCCGCGGACGCCCGCTTGGGGAGGGGAGTGGATTGTTTGGGCGTTGAAGTCCCCGAGGGTGACATTTCTTGGGCGAACTGCCCGCTAATGCTGTCCAGGACCCAGCCGCAGTACGGGGAGAGCTCAACGGGAGCCACACATCCTTCCAAGGCAGCCTCGAGAGAAAACATTCCCCGCGAATGCGACGCTACATTAACATTCAAGACAGCAGTAAAACTTTAACACGCTGTGAGCACCTCTGCACAGTCAGTAGGTGTATCACCGCAGCGCAGCTCCCCATGTAACCCTTTATTCTGCTGTCTTTCCAACACTTTTTCTGCTCTCCCCTACTTTTGCAGGGCATTTGAGCCCTCTCGGGCCAGCCCCGCTCCCTGACCCCGCGCTCCCGGCCCGGGACCCGGGTGTATTTCAAGCCCCGAGTGTCACCGAGACGCGCGGTCGGTGTTTCCCAGCGGGGCAGAGCCGACTGCCGGGGCGAGCCCTCACCTCATCCTCCTGCCAGCGGCTGCAGTAGCTCAGCCGGCCCTTGCTGGACAGGCGCAGGGCCTCCAGAGTCTCGAAGCGGAGCTGCCAGGACTCCATGCTCACCGCGCCCCGGCCGCAGGGCTCCCTCACGGCCCCGGGTCCCTCACGGGCGGGCCGGGCCCGTCCCGCCCCTTCCGGGCCGCAATGGCCGCGTC
>VZRZ01003385.1:0-25309 GCA_013398175.1 Climacteris rufus | reverse complement strand
GGCCCATATATATCCAAAGGAATTCTATGAATGTTACCAGAATATAGGACAACTGTCCTTGTGGTGTAGACAGTGACATTGGTTGGCCCTTGGGTGCTGTCTCTAAATTGGCTGGGTAGGCCTGTGCCGGTGCCCTGTTCTGGGGGAACGGTTGCACAGGAGGGCAACTCCCCTGCGTTGCACCCCTCCTCGCGTTTCCTGACAAAGGGTGACCATCTACGTGGTACTGGGACCTGCACTATTCTGAACAATGCCCTCGTTTACCACACCTCTTACACTGGGGAATCCTAGTCCCTGTATTTTCCTTTTGCTGTGATTTAGCTTTTTTCTATTTGTTCCTGGCCCACCTCTTACATTGGGGAATCCTACTCCCTGTATTTTCCTTTTACTGTGATTTAGCTTTTTTTCCGTTTGTTCCTGGCCTTGGGCTGTTTTTGTCCTTGGTCAGCGGGTACCTGACCAGGTGACAGAAGCGTGGCCAAAGCAGATCTTTTGTGGTTCCCTGAACCCACCTTAGAACAAGCTTCGACCATGTCTCCAAGCGAAGATTCCCCTGGCAACACGTCTATTATTTTGTTTTGTTCATCATTGGCATTGTCTCTGGCTAATTGTTTACATAATGTCTGCCTCATAGCATCATCTTCTGCCTGTTTCTCCAGGGCAGCGGGTATTTTCTCTACAAAAGTTAGGTAGTGCTCGGACTACCCCTGGGTTATTTTTGTATATCGTACTTTCAGAGCAGCCATAGCTTTTATGATGGCTCCCATCCCAATTTTTTGGGCTTGTTCCAGGACCAGAGGATCACATGTGGTCTTTAGGTCAGGGTTCGAGAAGTACCCAGTTCCCATCAGGGCTTCTACCCCAACTGCATGTCTGGGATTGTCAGCGGCAAGTGCATGCTCTGAGATGCACATTTCTCTGCCATTTGTCTCCAATTATTCTCAAAAACTGAATATTACACAGGATGGAAGAGAACCTGACCTAAGTGCTTAATGTCAAAAGGAGCTAACAGCTCAGTGTTCATAACTCTTATAATTTGCATGACCTCAGGAGAACCAACCCCATAATGTGCTATTTTGGTTTGCAAATCTTGCATAACCTTCCAGGCAAATGTGTCATGCCTGTGTGGTGACCCGAGTTTGGGAGGGCCTTAAACATGGGAAAGGCTTGGGGACTTCCCTGCAGGGTGGTGCTATCACCCTGATCCACTGGGACCCCTCATGGAGGTGTCATAGTAGCTGCCTGATCCTCCACAGTCTCTCCTGTCTGGTCTGGAACACCAACTTTCTCCAAAAGACCCCAATTCCCCGACTCCAGAGCACCCCACTTTACAGACTCCCAGAAACGTCCAGGGTTTCTGGGGTGTACAGTTACGATGCAATCCATAAAGATCCATGGCCAAAGCCCCAGCAGGCATCTTCTTTGCCACTTGGTGACCACAGCTCTTCGCCCTGGAGCCAGAGCGCCATCTGTGTCGCTATCGGAGTCATCAGAGCGGAGTTTATTCACCGAGCCCAGCACGAACGCCGGGGGTGGGGCTGGTGCGTTCACCGAGCCCATACACGGTGTGCTGACAGAGCTTGGAGTGGAGCAGAGGGAGGGTGGTGAAGCTGGAGGTGCACTATATGGGCGCATGTGAACGCTGGCTGCCTCAGCCGCTTTTAACGCCATGTCTGTCACGGGAGCCAGCGTCGGTCGCAGGGCAGGCGCCACCGCCACCACCGCTGGGTGCGGAGTCTCCTCTAAACGTGAAATTCCTGCCGCTGCCACGATCCCCGGGCGCAGGGGGTCTGCTGCCGCCGCCGCTGTGCGTGGCACTTCCGCATTGCTCAGGGAATCCCCTTGTGTTTCCGGTGATGCTGGGGGGTTCCCCGGCACTTCCGCCGTGGCAGGGAGAAGCGCCGCCTCTGCCGCTGTTTCTGCTGCCAGAGCCGGCAACTCCAAGGCACGGTGCCGCGAAGCGGCAGTTTGCACAAGCACCTCCAGCTGCTGCGAGATGCTGATGAGCAGCCAGAAAATATCAGCCAGGGAACACTCTGCAGGGCCAAGCGGCAGGGGGGCCAGTGCGAGCGGCATGGACACATGCGCAGTGAGCAGCGGGTTGGGAGTGCGCGGCGCGCCAGAACTGACGGATGCTGGCGCTCCAAGTGCATGTGCAGTCGAGATTGGAGCCATGCGCGGCGCACACAATGGCACTGGCCCAGGTGCCGCAGCCGTGGCGGGGCCGGGCCAGGCTCCCTCTCTTTTCAGTATTTCAGTCAGGTGGTCTCTTGGGGATGGGTAGGCAGGCAGGACATAATCCCATGATGAGGTGTTCACTGCCAGGACAGGGCCATTTGAGACAGCCCGCGCAGTCAGAGACAGAACCTGCGCAGGTCAACCCTCCCCCATGGAGGGATTCAGGGTGGAGGAAATGTCCTCCAGTCCCAAGTCTGCAGCGAAATGTGTTAATGCATCAAAAACTCATCTCCAGGTACAGCAGAGACCCACAGCAGTGAAATCTCCATACATAATTTTGTGACAAATAACCTCACAGAATTCTGCCCATACCGCAGTTTCCGTGGGGGGAGACTGGACTGCCGTGAACCCATGCGAGAGAGCCCATCATAACAGGGCATGGAGGGAGCTGTCAGAGACCTCAAGCTCCGCTTTCTCCAAGGCAGCCTTCCAGGCNCCCAAAACGGACGGGGAGGGCGTGGGGAGAGAGAGGGCAGGAAAAACCATACCTCTGAGGCACCGATCGGAATACACGGGGTCACTGGATATGGCAGCAATGCAGCAATCCGTAATAACGAGACAGCACACGCCTTAGTTTGCAAAGGTCGAGAGCCAGCCAGCAGCAGCTGCGCTGTTTATTGTATTGTCCTTTTTTATAATAGGAACCCAGGCATACGATTGGCTGGGTTCTACACCGCCCTATTCCAAAACATATTGTACAAGAACAATAACAACAGGTGCTTATCTCATTGTTTCCATACTTTCCATGGGGAAGAAGGATTTTTCTCACAAGCAGCAAGCAGCAAGCAGCAGGCATTGGGCTGCTACAGTGAAGTAGTCATCAGCTGCACTGCATGTTGATAGTACATCATTACGAGTTCCTTAACTATGAAGACATTTTGACTATCCAACTCCAGACTTTTCTGTTCTCAAGACAGACACATACTCATGCCACCCTGGTATTAAAAAAACATACTTGTATGGCATGTGTATGTGTCACTTAAAGACAAGAGAACTGCAACCTGAAAGTAAGTTCTTCATCCCCATCGGTTAAAAGACAAGGTCCCAGGTAAATTTAAAGACATAAAGTCATCTTTTTGTGCAATGAGCAGCTGAATAAATATCAGCATTTAGGAAGGTGTTTCTATGCACTGAAGAATTAGGAATTTAACAGTATTATAGGACAATTATCTCACAAATATTTTCTGTAACAATTTTGGAGTATGTAAATGAAGCAATGATGTTTAAAAATGTTTTATGGAATTTGTTATTTCCATCAACTAGCACATGTAACATGTGAAACAGTACCTTCCTCTTACAGGCAGGAAATTCCAAATAGAGTGAAAATACGAAATCTGAAAGTGATAAGGAACATTGTATATTTGTATTGATTAAATAGTGTCCATTGCAAATAGGAAACTATGCTCAAGACTTTTTAAAGCAAAATACAAAGAACATACTGTTCTATAGGAAAAGGTTTTTTTAATCTTGTTCCTGCATTTTCCTGAACTGTGTTTTATTAGACATGCTTATGCTGTCTTACTAATGTGAATAACTTTTTTCATAATCAGAGCCATACTCAGTTAATTCTGTAGTACAGGTAGATCACACAAGGACTTCTTTTACATTGAATGTTTGTTTGTTTAAATTAAAATTGTAATTTCAGTTAATTAGTGACTTCATGATGCATATACTGAAAATTTAATGGGAATGCATTTAGATGCAATTCACTAATATCACTGATTATTAATTATTGCTTAGCAAACACAAATGCCATGTCTTATAAAATGTTCTGCTTAAATTGAACAATCCATCAATATGTTTCAAAGCACATAAATATTAAGGTAATATTTAATTAAAATATTTTTGTAGGATAATGCACATAATATAGAGACAGAATTAATTCATAATCACCAAGCCTGAATTTTATGCTGGGCTCTTGCCACTCAGAAAGACAAGGGTGGTTAAAGATGATTTTTTCCCCTTCAATCTGATAGTCAATGATTTGACTATCAATTATTGATTCTATTAATGTTTGTTACTGTATAGCTCTGGATTAATGTTCTGTCAACACCACTTCCTGGTTCCTCTCAGTCATTACTACATCTCAAGGCAAGCCATTAGGGGGATGCTTTCTTCTTTCCAGCATCCTCTGGCTGCATTGTCATACTGTGGTCAGAACATTACTGCAAAATGTGTCTAGTTTGTGCTGGATGACAATTTTTGCATCAAACTTTTGTAGAAGAGTAATTCTGCTGTTCCCATGTAGGTATGGTGTAAATCTTTTTTAATCCATCTTGCAAAGACTGTGATGTTGACCTAACAATCAAATTTAGGTTTCCAGAAAAAATGGGAGCACACTAGATGCTGTCATTTGTGTGTGGGAAGAAGGTGAATGGCTGGAAAGAGACATGATTCCTGGATTTGGCATGCATTAGAAACAAGTTCAAGTATAAAATTATTGAAAAATGTACTGCTGTTGAGAACATAAGGAATGAAAAGAACCATGTGTTTAGGTTCTCTTTTATATATACCTATTATTATTATTATTATTATTATTATTATTATTATTATTATACAAATTCAGATATAGTAAGCTGTAAATACTGGTTCTTCTTCACTTGGCATTCTGGTAGGAAATGGGTTCTGTGTGTCAATGCATTTGTATATAAAAGGCTACAGTATTTTATTATAATGGTGTTAATTTGCTTTAAAGGTGCAGAGTGAGAAAGAGGGTGTCAAGTGTGACAGAAGCAACCTTTTTAACCAGCTGGTAGTTGAAAAGTAGGTAGCAGCTGCTTTTGTGTGGGGGCCTGTAGCTGTGGTAAAAGGTTGTTGTCTTTCAAGGTAGTAGATGTGCTACTAAGTAGTTCTAAACATTGGGTATTATTTTCTAATTGCTTAAAATAAGAAAGAAATACTGTCAATTTTTAAATCTCCTTTTCACAGTTTGTTCTTACCAATTGTGATTTATAGAGAGATTTGATATTTTTCCTTGATCCCAGGATCTAAATCATGATTATTCATGGTCTTGTATTGAGAAAGAAAAGGAAGGGAAGAATAGCTTGATGGGAAGGATCCTACAGTGATCATCCCATCCAACTGCCTGTCCACTTCAAGGCTGAGCAAAAGTGAAAGTCTCATAATAAGGCCATTGTCCAAATGCCTCTTAACCAATGACAGATATGGGTCATTAAATATGTAAAAAATCTGTTCCAGTGTTTCAACATGCTATCTGTAAAGATATGTTTCATAATGTCAATCTGAACTTCCCCTGATGCAGCACTGTCCTGTCACTGGATCCAGAGAAAAGAAGTCAACACTTCCCTTTCCACTTCTCCTCCTCAGAAAGCTATGGAGAACAGCGAGGTGGTCTCTCAGTCTCCTTTTCTCCAAACTAGACAAACCCAAAGTCCTCAGCCACTCCTCCTAGAAGCAACAGTTTTGTCATCCTTCTTTGGCCACATTCAAGTACCTTCATGTCCTTTATAGATTTTGCAGCCCAGCGAAGCACACAGCACTCAGCTCAGACCACAGCAATGCTGAATACAGCAGATGATCTTCTCTCTTACTGTCTGCCTGTGCTATGCTTGATACTCCCCAGGATGCAGTTTGCTGTCTTGCCTGTCCAGGCACTGCTGGCTCACAGTGAGCTGCTGCTGACCAGCACCCCCAGATCCTGTCCTGCAGGGCTGATCTCCAGCCACTCCTCTCTCAGTTCATACTTTTGTCCAGAGTTACTCTATTCTAGGTGCAGAATCCAGTGTTAAATTTCATGTCACTGATGATTGTCCAGTTCTCCAATCCATCTCGATTGCTATACAAGGTCTTTTTTTCCTCCAAGAATCAACAGCAGTTTAGTATCATCAGCATAATTGCTAATGGGGCATTCAACTCCTGAATCCTGAACATCTTGAACATCTCCAACATCTCCAACAATCTTGAACAGAGCTTGTCCTAGAACTGAGCTCTGAGGAACACCACTGGTGACCAGTCACCAGCCCCTTTCACTACAACCCTTTGAGTCCTGTCCTTCAGCCAGTTCTTCACCTAGCATCATGAACGTGCTCTTGCAACAGATGGATAATTTGTCCAAAAAGATTATATGGGGGACAGTGTAAAAAGCCTTACTAAAATCCAGAAAAATTACATCCACCCCCTTCCCTTTATCCACAAGGCAAGTATGTTGAAGGATATCAGTTATTTAAATTTTCCCTTCAAGAACACATGTTGACTGTGTCTGATGATTGCATTGTCATTTAGACACCTTTCAATAGCATTCAGTATCATCATCATTATTTTTCCAGGTGCTGAGGTTAACTTCACAGGTGTGTAGTTTCCTGGGTCTTTTTTCATGCTCTTCATGTAAGTTGGAATAGCACTGTCTCGCTTCTAGTTAGCAGGGACCTCCCCAGACTCATTCTTCTTTCAAAGAGACCAAAAAGGGTAGTTGAAAAACCATTGTACAGAAATAAATTTTAAAAGTGTTCTGTGTCTTTCTGTAAAACTTAGTAGCTAGGAAGCAAAGAAGCTATACTTGCTTATAAATTATTCACAGGGGGAAAGGTAACTGAACTATGATTTTTAATTATTAGGAGCTTAGGACACTGTGTGAATCGTAGCAGGAGGAGGAAGGGAAGGAAAAACAGAGCTTTGATTTTTATCTTGTTTGATTGCTTCTTGTTTGGTTTCCATTTTAACCAATCATGCTAAGTCTCTGCATAAATAATGTTCTATATTTATTTTAGATTAAAATATTATATAGAAATTATTGCATAAGAAGCAGCAAGGTAATGCTTTCATCAGTGTGATGGAGATTTAGAAGCAAAAGGAAACTTTTCCTGAAGTTTGAATTAAGAAGTGTCTAGAGTAATTAGCAATTTAAGATGTTATTTTCACAGTCAGTAGGAGTTTGTGGGGAGGAGACAAAGAAATAGATTGAAATAGAAAAGTGTAAGGAGAATCAGTTTCTGGACAGCCTGTAAAATACCCAGCATTTGCATTGAAGTTTATGTCTTTCATACTGTTATTTCCTGTGTCTCTTCTAATTGTTATGATTTTGTGCTTTGAATTCCCTCACTTTTTAAGACTTTTAATTGTCTCAAAAAGTTTCTGGTCCAATGTTAAGTCCTGATTCTTGTCTCATTATATACTACTGCATGTTCATCTAATAAGGAAGTGTGCTTATAAGGTTGGGACACATACAAGCATCTTTCAAACAAAGAAAGCCACTAGGAGACATATCACGTAGTTTTCAGGTATAAGGAGTCTCAAAGAAACATGAGACATTTGTACTACGAATAGGACAGTATGGACTGATGTGAGTTGTGGAACTTACATCAGTACCATGGGCTTATATTAATTACTTCTCTTAGAGGAAACACCTCATGGCACTGTAGATTAAGCAGTATCCTAAATCTAATCTTCACTTTTCTTCAGAACTCTTACACTATTACCCTTGGTTTTTGTGAAGTTAGATGAGTTGTCATTCTTGATTCTATTTTGCAGTTTATTCTGTAGAAAGTTCACATAGTGGCATTTGCAATTACTTGTGGTATTTTTCAGCTCTGTATCTCCTCCAAGAGTATTCTCTGAAGTTGTCCTCACTGAATACTTTTATTAGATTCTGAGATTAAATGTACTTTTACCTATCAAAAATTAGCTCAGCTTTTGATTTTTTCTTATAAAATAAGAAAAGCTTTGTCATGTAGTTGTCTGTCTCTTAAACAGAGGATCTGACAGTGGTAGTGTGCAAGGCTTCGATGTTGAGTATATAGTATCACACAATTGTTGATGGCTTTTCAAGCACAGTGTAGGGAACAGTTAATAATTAGTGCTCTATTAGCACTGTTTCTTCGTGAACCTAAACTGTGCCAGGCTTACTGAGATGTTAACAGATGACAAAAAAATGCACAGCAAGCATGCAGGGAAGGAACATATAGAGGCGGCCATGTGGCATGCTTTAAGTACAAATATATCAGGTAGGCAGCAATAACTGAAATACCTCCTTGCATCCCAGGACCGGCACATGTTTATTCTGATGTCCATGAAAGATATATGCAGGAAACTCCACAGTCTAAAACTCGTGTTAAGTTTAGTGACTCTGCCATGTTGTATGTGGCAACTAGATTGTGCAGCACTGTCGTCATGACTCTAATAGCCCTTCCATTAGGATACAGCAGAAAAAAACCCCTGACTACCTTTAAGGAGAAACTTGATCCTCATGAAAAGAGATATATTAGAGATTAGTACACCTCAGGAAAGGACTAGACATCGGGTCAGACAATCCTCTAGAGTCCACTTTCTTAATATAAAGAGAAGATGGGACTGAGCTGCCTTTTTCTTTGCTGCAGTCATAGTTGGTACGTAGAATCTTTTGAGCAGACTTTGCCAGAGGCATTGCCTTAGCTGAACTTTTACTGGTTGTAAAGGACTTTGTTTACTATGCTTTTGGTCTGTGCAGTTTTACTTTTTATAACACTTTCAATGAAACTCTTTTTTGCCCTTAGCTTTATGGAGTCTCTGAAATGCCAGAGAAAAAGAAGTAATTAAGTAGAGTAACGACCTTAAATGCAGTTCTTAGATCTTTGTCGATATGTTTTAAAGAATGCTTTCTGCAGAGCGAAATCCCACAGGAGAATTAATGTGTTTCAAAGGATATTACCTATATTATTTTATTATTTTAGAATAAAAACAAAAAGAAGGAAATTTAGGGGTTTTGGTCATATAAAAAGGCTGAAAGAAGTATCAGCTTTGTTTTTGCCATCTCTTTCCTGTCTCTTTTACAGTAGTATTTTGTTAAAAGCCACAAGATTTTGCTCAAATCTAAAGAGCGGCTTGTGTGAAGGGAAACCTATGTGCATTTCAGTCAGCTCAGTCTCAAACTGCAATCCCCAAACTCTTGTCTGATGCTACCTAATTGTGGGTATGTTTTACCTTTTGGTTTCCTCAGTTTCTCAGGATGAAGTTTCCTTATGGCCTCAGATTTTATGGATGCCCACAACTGCTTCAGGTTCTGATTTCACCTCAGAGTCTACAAAAAATATAAAGCAACACATACCAATTTTCTGAAGTCATTGCAGCTAAAACCATCCATATCCTTTCCTTTTACTCAGATCATGCATCAGGATATGTGTTCTTGTTCAGCATGTTTCTGTTTCCCAGTCTGGTTCTTCTTTGGTTCTGGGTACTAAAGTGAGGGGCTGAAAAATTAATTTAAAGAGGTCCAAAGGAATGTTAGAACTGTAAGAGCCCTGAAGATTACTCTATGTATTACAGAGAGGACAGACACAATGGCTGGAGCACAAATAAATCATGCTTTCTTCTTCATTTCTGATTTTGGATGGCATTGTATTATTTTCTTGGACTGACTGCAGTGTATTTAGTTTCCATTTTTGTTGCAGAATGAAATGGCCTCAGCATGAAATGGCATCTGTTCTCCTGTTAAGAGGCAGACAGCAGAAATGGACTCCCATAGGGCTGCTGAATTAGGATATGGTTCCCTTTCATGCACCTGAAAACTGGGAAGGTGGCAATGAAAGCCCATGAAAATACAGGGTGCATCTTTGTAATTGTGCAGACAGAAGGATATTTGCATCTAAATGTAATAATAGATTATCCTAACTTTGCCTGCAATGCTGTGACTCCCAAATGCAAATGAATATCTACATTTTAAAATTGCACTTTTCGAAAGAAGGAATCCATACACACGTCTTCTGTGGAAACATATGGAAAATATATGCTTTTCCTGTCCTTTTAGACATTTAGAAAATATGCAGAGATTCAAAATATTCATATGTTTCATCTCATGATTAGACTTCATAAAAAAACACTATGCCTACTCTGTATGAAGACACAAAATTTTTGTAAATGTGTAAGCAAGCATACGGTGTTGTTCTCTGCTGGTAATTTTTTCTCAGTTGTGTTTCCAGTATACAGAAGATATCAGTCTGCTCTCTGCCTTCTAACTCAACAACTAACCATAATCTAACTTGCTGTGGAGATAGTTGAATAATACAGGCGATAGTGAATAATACATGCGTAATGAGTTCTGCAGAAATCTCTGTGAATTTCCAATTAAAAATCTGAAAATACTTGTGTGCACTACTGGACCATGATTTTTCTAGGTCTGTTCAGGTATTGCTATTTTCAAAGGAAGAAAAGGAAAAAAAAAAAGATTAAGAAATACGAGAAGTGGAAAACATTGGGAGAAATGCCAAATTATGTCTTAAGAAATATATCATGGAAGATATTTATACAAGCAAATGGGGGTTATCAAACCAAAAACAGGAGTGCATTTTTTTTTCAAATACACTGAGAAGGACTTATGCAGCCTACTTGCTCTTAGCAACATTTTTTATTATTAATTCTTACTTTTTTTTCCAGAAATGAAACAAAATAAAATTCCTTGCTCTTACTGTCTCATCTTAGTTAATGCTACTTGCTGCTGTATCGGTTAGTTCCACATGATGTAAACAAACATAATGACTTAGTTGCTTACCAAAGATCTGCTATTGTAATGGGAAAAGCCTGTGGTACTACAGATCAATAAATTGCAAATTAGAGACAAAATCTTTCCAGGTAATTGATACTGAGAGTACAATGTGTCAGTTTTTGCCAGTCTCTTCTATGTTCAAATTTGTGCTTGTAAATTTTCCTCTGCCCTAGATCCTTTTATTACAAAAAGTACTAAAAAGAATTTTACTCGAGAGAAACTATTTATATTGATAGGCTGTGTAGTTGATTAGCAGATATTCTGGGTTAAAATAGACTTCTTTATATAACAGCCGTAAAATGATTGCCTGCTCTGTCACATGATTGTTTACAAAGCAAGTTAACTTTCAGTATGAAGATTTGTACACTCCCACAAATTAACCCATGTATTTGCCAATTTCACTATTTCGTTAACAGACATGTGTCCTTTATGACCATCAGGTTGCAAGTTCATTTCACAGGGGCATGTAGGAAAGCCTTTTTTTCTTACCTAACATAAAATTTTTATTAGATAATATGATCAGCTACAGCCTCTCAGCTGAATTTTTTGAAATAGTTAAAATTTTATTTCGTTGTAGAAAATACATTTACAAAATTTGTTGTGGTGCCTCTGAGCATGGCTTGCAACTGGGCCTGGCCCCACCGGGCCGGGACCGCCGGTCCTTTCCCCGCCCCCGCGCGGCAGCTGGGGTGGCGCAGCCCAGTTCGGCAGGGGCTGTCCCCACCCAGGGGAACAGGTCATTGGTTTCTATGCTGGGTCCAGACAGCCGACTCACTGGCCGGCACCCCTGTCAATCATTGTCAATGATTGTGTGTGTCAATCCTCCACAGTGATTGGCTCTCCCAACTGCCCTCCCCTCGCCTCCGTCTTATAACACGCCCTAAGCGCCCTTTTGGCCGTCTTCTCCACACCATGATCCAGTAATAAAGTCCTGCTGGCGATAAGCGGAAAAAAACCCTTTCTCATCTCTTTACTTCCCTGCATAAATTGAACCGCTGTGCGTGAGCTAAGCCTAGATCTGCGGGGGTCTTGATGCGCAGCTCTGATCAGAGACTAAGGCCTAAGTCATGTTATTTAGGAAAACGGGACCGATGCAAGAGACTCCGAGTTACTGATGCTCTCTACCCGCGGCAAATGGCGTCCCGACATGCGCTTTCCTACAGAGAGCCTTTGGAGAAACATCCCTGCTCGACAGGAGTAACATTCCGGAACAACCAGATAACCCTCCAAGGCTGCCGATTTCTGTCCGACAAACCCCGGAAGGCGACCGACAATTCTGAAGCCGCTTGGACAACTGGTCGAAAATGCAGTGGGAGACACTACCAAAAGGACTTTTTTTTTGAGGGAAGCGTCATGGACTGAAGGCAGGGTTGCAAGCCCACAAGAAAGTTGGGATTTCAAGTCCAAATGGACTCCTGGGACTGCAGCAAGGGGCACCCAGGACAGAAGAAGCTGCGATGCGCCCCGGGGATCGTGAGTACCCTAGGAACCTGAAGAGACAGGAGATGGGTGCTCCCGGGACTGCCTTCACTGTTTTTATTAATTTCTGCATTTTTTCCTTTTGGTGGGTGGTGAGACTTTGGGAAATATGCATCAGGCTTGCCCAGTTCCCTAGGGAAAGGCCCTTACCCTTGGTGGTGGGATCCCCAAACTTTCAATAGTCGTCTCTATATTTTCCAGTTCTTCCCGGAGGCGACTGGTGATTTCCCTGTGTGTGCTCCTGCTTCCCTTAACCTTCATAGAGGTGGGGGGAGGGGCAGAGATACCTCATCAGCATGATGACTGAGTTGCTGCCGTCTCTCAGTCTCTGCTTCCCCTATTTCTTACCCCTGCCAGGGCAGCACTGGCCACGTTGCTTGGACATTTTTCCTAACCCTTTTACCGCCCCCTCATTCCCAGTTTTTTTCTGCCCTAATCTATCACAACAAAGAATTCTGCCAACTGCATGGCCCAGCCATGTGGGCTGAAAATGGCGCAGGCCACGTGACTCATCTTTCTTCTCCCTTCTTGCCCACGAATTTTTCCCGCGCCAGTGCTCGTCCCCTCCCCCTTTCCATCGGGCCCTTCCCCCCGGGGAATTCACCAAGCAGCTGGCCAAATTAGCATACAATGGCCCTGCTAATGAGAAAAGCCGATGCTCCACACTCCCCGATGGGCAAACAGTGTGGAGAAAATAAGCCTGCATGCCCCTTCTACTTTACTCAGGTGGGTGCAGGGGAATCTTAGTGTTTGTTAAGCTGTGCCCAGAAACTACAGGAGTAAACAAGAAAAATGTCGCTTGGAAGAAGAAAAAGAAAAGGATGCAAAAAAACCAACCAAGACTGCGTGAACCTCCAAGCTGTTTCGAAAGAAAAAAAATCCACACTCGGGACTCAACAAGACTGAAATAAACTTTCTGACTTTTGGGCACCCGTGGGTGGAGGGACTCCATTGTTAATCTTTAAAACCCTTTTGGTTTTTTTTGTGAGAAACGGTGAATTGTTGTGGTGCCTCTGGGCATGGCTTCTGACCGGGCCCAGCCCCACCAGGCCGGGACCGCCAGTCCTTCCCCCCTCCATGTGGTGCCAGTCCTTTCCCCCTCCTGCGCAGCAGCTGGGGTGGCGCAGGCCGGTTCGGCAGGGGCTGTCCCCACCCAGGGGAACAGGTCATTGGTTTTTCCATGCCGGGTCCAGACAGCTGTCTCACTGGCCGGCACCCCTGTCAATCATTGTGGTCCTCTGCAGTGATTGGCTCTCCCAACTGCCCTCCCCTCGCCTCCGTCTTATAACACGCCCTAAGCGCCATTTTGGCCGTCTTCTCCACACCATGATCCAGAAATAAAGTCCTGCTGGTGATAAGCGGAAAAGAACCCTTTCTCGTCTCTTTACTTCCCTGCATAAATTAAACCGCTGTGCGTGAGCTAAGCCTAGATCTGCGGGGGTCTTGATGCGCAGCTCGTCTCTGATCGGAGACTAGATAAGGCCTAAATCACGTTATTTAGGCAAACAGGACCGATGCAAGAGACTCTGAGTTACTGATGCTCTCTACCCGCAGCAAAAATTTATTTCTTTTGGCTACTGTTACGGACTAGCTCCAACCATACTATTTGCATCTTCTGTTATTTTCAAATTTTAAGGTACACATCAATTTAATCATTGCATAGCAATTTACTTTGCCTTAATTTAAATTATATAATAACATTTTGGCTTTTAATTATTTAGTTATTTAAACTTCTTGTAATTTACAGCTTCCTTGCATCTTTCTCATCTCATTTGCTAATGGCAAAGTTGTGCAGTCATAGCTTTCTATGCAAGTTCACGCATCATAGCGTTGTAGACATAACTTGAGAAGCCCAGGGTGAAAACATTCACCCTACTTAGACTCCTGGTTCACTACATGCAAGTGAGACTAGAATCCAGGATTTGTGGGTCATTGCAGAGTACTATGAGACCCTTAGAACATTCTGTATAAAAGACATTCCAGCTTCTCTGTTAAAGAATCCATCCTGTTTTGTTCACTGAAGTTCCTGTAAGCTTTCCAAATGGAAGAGGTTTGATCAGGAGCTGATGCTTCATGAGTCTTGACAATCGGCTTAGTGACAAGTTTTGTTTGTCAAAGATGGGGAGGTCTTGAGTTCCAAATCACGGCTCCTCAGTTATTGAGTTTACAGGGAGTTTTGGACGTTCCTTCAGTAGGAGATGGGAGCCGAAGCTCCTATCTCCAATAGAGGCAAGATTTATTTCCCCCCCAGAGCAGGTGTTTGTGATCTCCAGCTCCCAATGAGTTGGGAAGTCAGAGGAAGTACCTGTCCTTCACAGTCCAGGTAAGTTTTTGAATATCTTGCTCCAGCTGTGTGTTAAAGTAGACTTAACCCTTGATTTTGATCCTGTTCTCCATTTTGGTGTATGGCAGCAATCAACATTCTTTTTCTCAGAATGTTCCTTTAATAGTCAATTGCTTCTCATGATTTTTTTTTTTTAATAAAAGCTTCAGTTCTGAGCAAGTCCATGTCATGTTTTCTGCTCTGTTCTCTCTATTTTCTCACTGGTGAGAAACTTAGGCAAATACATTGTAAGAGAATTATACATTTTGCTTTCTAAAAATGTAACTATATGCAACGGTTTGACAGATATAAGATTTGAACTGGTATAGTTGCTTTGGTATACAGGTTTCTATGCACAGGGAAATTCCAGAAGTTTCCACCATACACCCATGAGAACACTTTCCAATAGAAACACAATTTTAGACTTATTCTTTGTTTTGGAACAAACTTTTGCAGTGATTGTCAAGGCTTGTGTGAAGCTCTGGTAGAGAGGAGATGATCAAGAGCAGCAGGGTCTGATCTGTACAGCAGGGCTGACTGAAATCCACACCAACTTTGGCAAATGAAAGGCAGCCTTGGTGCATTTGGTTTCACCTGGAAAAAATGTTGATTTAAAAATTATTCCTTATATAGTGGTGGGTACAACACAGTCATTTGTCAATGCCATCCTCAAAATTCCTATGTGACCAGGGATGGCTGTGCTGGTGTTTCAAAGAGTTGGGAAAGGTGTCATCTTCCTTAGACTGAAGCAGTGCAGCCCCACTGATGATGCTGGGCATTCATCCCTATCCTATCTTCAGTTGTAATAATGAGCAAAAAGGGATAACGGTAGTTTTTTGTCACCATCGACATTTGGTGACAATTCAGGATTTATTGAAATACATTGAATGCTAAGAACACACTTCTTTATAGGAAGGATTTGATACATTATTTCTCTTAAGAAAAGTTGCCAAAAAATGTGTTCAACAGTAAGTAGAGAAGTTCCCCCTAGGAAGTTATATGAGTAAAGAAAAAAGTGAAATTATAGTGGAAGGACCTTTTAGCCACATCTGTAATAGGCCGTTGTGCCAGGAAGCACAGTGAGCGTTGGTCTTGTGCGATTTTTAATTTCTCTAACTAAGTATGTGCAATATTGATTTATTGTTAGTTAGTGATGAAAAATTTTTTCAACACCATATGTTACTTCATAAGCAAATTTTTGGCTTCATTCCTTTGTCCTTTATTTAACTGCAGTATGTTTCTTATAACAAGACACCCAGTTCCAGTAATAATACAATATCCTAAAAATGTGAAAAAAGGAAAAAAGTGTGCTTTTTTTCTTGAGCCATTTTCTTTTCTTCACTTTTTCATACAAAACATTAAAAAAAGATTACTATAATTTACAGTAAATTGCATAAAATTGACTTGTTAACTATCAGCATGTTTATTTACATCGGTTGTATAGAAATGCTTTATGGAAAAGTGGAAATAAAGTTGATACATTTGAAATAGACTGCGCATGCAACCAGAATATCTGGGGAAATTGTCTTTGAAATAATTTTATGGTGTATTAGTTATCTTCATTTAAGAAATACTTAGCATATAGGTAATTGTGTTTTTGTAACCTCAAACAAAAATATTTTAGGATTGTACAGAGGGGTTTTAGAGAGCTGTGTGAAAATTCAAAAGGAGTACTTTGTCATATAATTTTGAACAAATGTTTTTACTATGAATTCCTTTCCTCTGTGTTAAAATGAGAATGCGCATCTTGGCTTCATTTTCTATAAGTGTTTAATTTTGCAATTTAAATAAATATTTTTCTGTAAAAATTTACTGCAGTGTTTTTGTACATTGTTTTTGCATTGTAATGCTTGCATTTGCATTATTTGGTTTTAAAGATGAAAAGCATGAACATGGCTTCCAAGTCACTGCTGCCAAAAACAGTCTCTCATCATGTGGATCAAACCAACTCTGCAGTTTTCTGAGCTACATATCAAAGCCCTAGGCTTCTTTCTTTAGTTAGAATTTGCCACCTATCTCCCTAGCCTATAAGAAAGTAATAGAAGACCTTTTTCAGAGTGTTTATAGGTAATGATGCTGTGATTTCAATGATTATTAGATGACACCAGAAACCTTCTTGCCACAACTGTCTTTTGAGTTGTTTGTAATTTATCTGTCCAAAACTCTGATTAGAGTTACAATGTTTTTTCATCACTATTTACGCAGTGGGCAATTAGGCCCAGTTTCAGCAAATGATCTCAGAATAACTTTTCGAACAGGTGGGTGTTGAATGGGACAGCAGATTTCTCTGTTGATTTCTCCATCATTGTCCGTTTTCTGTTTGCTTTTTTGAACACTATTATCTGACAACTGTCTTCTTCATGGCAAACACAGAAGCGGCAGAAGACTGCTTCCTTGGCTTACATATTTCAGGGAAGCCCAACTTTCACTTTTCTTAATATGCACTCCTAAGTAATCCTTTTGGTTGTGTTCTACTTTGCCTTGTTTTCTTTCTTTCCATGTAAACATTTTTTCACTTCTCTCACAAGTCATGCCTGGTGAGATTGATATGACATATCAATCCCAACCTTTCTGGAGCTTCTCTCCCTTCACTCCATTGATTTGGTCATAAATATTTCCCGTGGCTTTTGGTGCATGCTTTCATCTCCATGTTTACCCCATAAGTGTTTACCTGTTTCAGTGTTGTGCTTACTTCTTTCAAGTACGTTTTTGAGTTCAAGAGAGTTATTTTTGCCAGGCAGATGTTCTTCATTCATGCTCTCTCTTCTATTTTCCTGTCTCTTCCAGAAATTTAGGCCAGCAACTACCACTTAGTATTTCTCAGAGCTATATTAACCAATCTGTCTCAGCCATATACTTCTGCAATACCATGTCTTGCACAAGAACTTAGAAATGAGAACTTAATGACTTCTTCCAATTTGGAGTGACATATCTGCAGTTCTTATCTTCATAGCAAACATAGTGCCTTCATAATTTCTCTTTTTTGGCCATGGTGCCTGTTCTGTCCCCAGGACTTCTCTGTACTCCTTCCTAACTCTTTAATTCCATGTTTTCTGGCAACATTTCATCTGGTCTGTACTTGTCCTTTTGTATTTCCCATGTGTAGGTGTTTCCTCCTTCTCAAGTCATTGTCCCCAGTAGAAATCTTGCTCAGGCTTTTTGCAATTTCTCTGTACTCCTGCCCTTGAATGCAGATTTTACCACATTCCATGACTGGAAGCTTCCACTGTCCTATTAAGTAACCTCTTCACAGGCAGTTTGCAGGACACCTGAAACTCCTTGACTGCTTTCTTTCTTCTCAAAATCTTGTTTCAAGAATGTTCCATCTTCTTCTCAGTAGTTACTGTTGTGGCTCACTTTAGTGTTGTTTTGTTTTGCTTTTTTTTTTCCATTTCTCTCCATCTGTGGTGGGATGTTATTGCCAGATCCATTTGTGGAGCTCTAAACTAGATTCAGGCAAATGCTGTAGAATGGTATCAGAGAATCTGATTCAAATTTTGGATGAAAAGTTGTGCTTCAACTTTGGGTGCTGACACTTTAGGCTTTTGGAAACTAAATTCAAGCTAAGGATGAGTAACTCTGAATGCTCATCTTTTGGTTAGAGACTTGAGAGTCTGAAGCACAAGATTGTAACTAGTGGACATTTCTGTTTGACTGAAACTAATACCGAAAATATGTAATCCTTGGTTTTTCTGCTGTCTAACCCATCTGCTAAAAAATCTAGCAGGTGTCTTCATTCTAGACTAAGTAGGATTTATTGGTTTTTATACTCCCTTTACTAATTAGTATGTTTAGAAATACTTAGTATGTTTTGACTGGAGAATTTAAAAAATATTTATCACTTCTGTACCACAGTTTAAAGTACAAGTGTAATATGTTACACATATATAATATAGATATATATGTAAATATATAAATACTGAACCTTTATAATTTCTATAGTGTGTTAATATTTCTTATATATCAAGGATTCAAAGAATCATAGAATGGTTTGGTTTGGAAGGTCACCTAGTCCAACTCCCCTGAAATGAGCAGGGACATCTTCAACAAGATCAGATTGCTCAAAGCCTCATCCAACTTGACCTTGAATTGTTGAGGGATGGGCATCAACCACCTCTCTGGTTGTCCTGTGTGAGTGTTTTACCACCCTCATTTTAAAATATTTCTTCATTGCAGCTAGTCTAAACCTGCCCTCTATAACATTAAAATCCCTTGTCCTATCACTACAGGGCCTACTAAAAAGGTTGTCCCCATACTTCTTATAAGCCCCTTTTAAATATCGAAAATCTGCAATAAGGTCTCTCTGGAGCCTTCTCTTCTCCAGGCTGAACAATGCCAACTGTCTTAGCCTTTCCTAATAGGAGAGAAGTTTCAGCCATCTGTTCCATTTTGTGTCCTTCCTCTGATCTTGCTCCAACAGGTCCATGTCCTCCCTGTGCTGGGCCCCCAGAGCTGGACACAGTGTTCCAGGTGGGGTCTCACCAGAGGGGAGCAGAGGGGCAGAATCGCCGCCCTCACCCTGCTGGCCACGCTGCTTTGGATGCAGCCCAGGACATGTTTGGCTTTCTGGGCTGTGAGCGCACATGTCTTGTCCAGACTCTCATTCACCAGAACCCCCAAGTCCTTCTCACAGGGCTGCTCTGGTCTGTTTATCCCCAGCCTGTGTTGATACTGGGGATTGCCTCAACCCAGGTACCATGCCTTGCATTTGGCCTTGTGAACCTCAAGAGGTGACCATGCATCCACTTCTCAAAGTTGTCCGGGTCTTTCTGGATTACATCCTATCTTGTGAACCCTTCAGCTGCATGACACAGCTTGGTGTCGTCTAAAAATTTGCTGAAGGTGCACCTTGTGACAGAAGGTTCCCTGTCTATTCTTTTTATTTCTGATACTCAGAAATAAAGCCATTTGCACACAACTGACATCACTATTTCTCTTCTGTTCTTTTGCTTCTGTTCTCCTTACTTCACATGTACATAGAGAAGGATAAAGAAAAATTCATACTGTTTTCAGCAAAACCAGGTTAAAATTTAGCTGCATTGAATGTTTTGTGGTATCAAGCCAACATGGAACTAATTTTTCTTCATTATGAGTCTTTTGAATCTAATTTTTATGGTAAAACTTGAAAGTAATTCATGCTAATATTCACAACAGTGCACATTGTGAGTCATTGTGCGTGAATGTGTAGTAATTATACATATTAGAATTACTTTATACATCATGGGGTTAGACAAAAGCTTCATATATTTCTTAATCTGAAAGAACAAGCTAATAATTGCAACTTGAATTGCAATGGTATAGTTGCTTGCTAGTGTATATCTGTGATTTGCAGATTGATTGATCATTAAAACCTATAGTGAGTTTTCTCACAAAGAAAAAAAACACAAATTCTTCTTCCTCTGCATTATGGCTTTCAGCAGATCATTCAAGTTTTTTATTTTACAGGGAAGCAAGAATGAAATGAGTCTTACAGCCCACAAAGGAGGAAAAGATGCCTTCATTGTTGGGTAGTAGCATAGAAAGTGATCCTGGCATGTTCTTTTCTCGGTGGATGCTGTTGAACAGGTCTTCTAAAAGGAAGGGTATTTTTTTTTTGTCTTGAACCACATAGTTTACCAAGTCAGCAAAGGAAATCTGGAAATGGGTCTTGTTACATAAAGTGAGGAGAAATAGTTTACTAAATGAAAAGTATGCCCTTCTAATACCTGCAGTCTTACATACTACTTCATAGTTAACAGTAGCTGTATAGTCTGGCAAAATAGTTTATTGAAGCCTCAGGCTCTGGAAAAGTGCTTAGTTTAGGTGCCATATCACAGGCAATTATTTGGGATAGAAATTGGAACAAAAATGCAGTGGCAAATGGCATAAAGCTAAACTTCTGTTTCTCAGTGTGCTCATTCATCAGTAGCATCACAGTTCAGTGGACTGTCTAATTAGGTGTAATCAGCTGCCAGTTGATAAGCATAGCACTCAGTTTACATTTATTGTAGCACTAATGAATGATCCTTCTCATGCTTACCCTGACCATAAGATCATAGTAATTATATGTTTTTTCACATGTAGCCTTTATCATGTTCAAAAGATTCCTGCCTGAGATTTCAAATTAATGTAGTCCGCACAAGCCTGAGAATGCCTCCCTTGGTCTGTGATTGAAGTACACCAGATGTGCTATACTTATTGCTAGTACAAAAACTGAGCACACAAATGTCAAGTGAAGCTAAGTATTTTTTCTCTAAATTTAGTAAGAACCTTCAAAAAGTCAACCATCTGAATTCAGAATTTCTGAAAAGAAATTTAACTGTCACTTGAGGGGGTTCAGTCTTACATTTTTAATTATCTGGTGCAATGATCTAGTTACAATTCTGCCATTTCTTTACATCTGACTCCCTAAAAATGGAGAACTGGAAATGGAAGAGCCTGTGTTCTTTTACATTAACATTTTTATGTTGCCAGATTGCATATTGGCATTCTAAGGAAAAGTGAAAATATAAATTCCTTGTAGCACAGCTATATTATATGTAGTGAAGAGGGTAAAGCATCAAAGGTAAACAAGATGCAAGTGGGGAAGGTTGTTACAGAAAGTAGTAGTGAATGTCTATCAGCATGTGACAGGTACTGCCTTTGGCATGTGGGTTTTAGTCTTGGTTGGCAATACTCTCTGGTATTGTTGGCATCAGTTGGCATCATTTATCTCAGTGGGAGATGTTTTTGAGGTAAGCCAAAGCTGCAATGCAGCTACTATGTCAGGACTAGCAGCTGTGTCCTGAGATCATCTCTGCAGCTCAGCTGTTCAGAAAAATATTTTAATATCCCTGAAGGTTTGAGTCTTCCTGGTTTTTACCAGGTGAAGATATTTTCCTTGTGAATGAAGGTCGAATACAGGACTTCATCTGTAATGCTATTGTTTTCTGCACAGATTGCGTTGACCTTTTTTTTTATTACTTGGACAACAGTCTAAATCATCATCAGAACCCTGATGGTTGTCCATGTGAATAAAGAATTTATTAGCACATCATTTTAGAAGAGCAGTGAGTGTCTTTGAGATTTGTATGTAGTATCTTTCCAATTGTCATACATCTCTAAGGAGCCATGCATTTGCCAGCTTTGTTCCCACAGGCCATATTTAGACAACAGCAGTTACACCATATTGCATAACTGCATCCGAAGAGGCACCCAGACTTCTCCTTTGATGAAGGAGAATGATGGAGGAGAACATACACACACACACACACACACACACACATATATATGTATATATATACACACATATACATGTATGTGTGTAATGGGTTCACATCTTCCTATCACACCTCACAAGCTAGTTTCCCAAGGCTGCTCCTAGCATATGAGGAAAAAGTTATTGCCTTAACAGTCTGAATAACATTTGGCACCTTCAGTGTCTCCAGGAAATTACTGATTCCAGTACTTTTTGAAAAATCACCACAGATCTTCTTTGCAAACACTTTTCTATAGGTCCTTATGAAGAAAGTGGGTTTGGATATAGAGAGGATGTTAAAAATTGCAGGCCAGATCACAGCTGCTACTTTGACTTAGAAGGGCTTCAGAATCTTCCCTGAGCTTCATTAGGGCTGCTTCCATTTTTAGAATAGTTCAGAATAGGTTGACACACAAAGACTTTATTTTTGGCCTGCTTTAATGGGAATCTGGTGTTGCATATTGAGTCTAAACTGCACAAAGACTCATGCTGTCTTTCATAGGCTAGACACTCAGGTTCCCTGACCCTCATATTCTTCCAGAAGAAGACTCCAAAACCATGTGTTGAACTGTCAATGCAGATGCCACCAAAGAAAAAAAGAAGGAAATACGATGCTCATTTTTTAGAGCTTTGGTTCTTAAAAATCTCAGATGATCTTGTCCTCCTCCTCTTTATTTTCCAAACATGATTTGTTAACATAGTGAAAAGAAGAAGAGACAGAAATATCTAGGGGAAGGATAGCGAGGAAGTTGACTGCTTCACATCAGTTTAAAATAAAGATTTAAATATTGCAGATTATATTCTTCTTTAATACTTTCCAAAACAAGCTTTTTTTAAAAGTCACTTTATTTTCTTGAAAGCAAATTATCATGGCCTCACCACTTCTGTATAAAAAGATCACTTTTCCTGGTTCCTCCTCTTTTCTTTTATTTTCACAACCTGATACAAAGATTAATCCCTAGAGCAGTACAAGAAAACTGAAATTGATTTTCATCACGGAAGTCAACAGTATTCTTGTTAGGATGGGTTTTGCAAGATGACTTCCTTAAATTGTAAATGAACAGCATAAATGTCATGGAGCATACATTTCAGCTCTTGAAATTCTTAGTTATGGGGGTTCCACCTTATTTAAATAATGGACTAAATAATTTTACAGAAAATTCTTATGACTAAGCTGAACTGTTGTGTTCTATATGGGCATTAAACAGCTATAGTTTACTAGCTGAGTGGTAGCTAGTAGACTTACCAGACTTACCAGACTTACCAGAAATATTCAGTGTAATTTCTTAGGAAATACCAGCAGAATCATAAGTTAGTATGCATATTAAAGAATAAATTGGGGGACACTATTTCTAGAGATGATTAAACATAATCCCTTTGATAAATTATCATTTAGAGATGCATACTGGAGAAAAATTCAGCTTTGACATTTGATTTCAAGCTTCACATACTTTATTGGACTGAGGGTATAAAGTATTTCCAATCTGGCCAATGATTATTTTGACTTCTTTGGAAAGTGACGTATAATGTGATTATAATAAATAAATGTTAAATATAATTTGATTTCTTTTAAGGTAATGTCATGGTATCTTATTTCTAATTACATTACCAGGTAATTAGGAAATAGAAAATGAAATTATGGAAGCCAACATGACACAATCTTCACATCAGCATTTTAATGTTGATTACATTATAGCATATTTGACAAAACTATATGTTCAAATAGCATTTGTAGATGGAAATATTTGAAGGTCTCCTGTCTGTAATAACATTTTCCAAATACTGTTCTGAAAGTGTTGTTAAGAGATAAAATTTAAAAATATTTTGGCTTTATGCTTTGTACTGTCTTTTGTCATCCAGTGCTAGAAAACTCGTAACAACAAGTGAGAAGGCTGAGATACTCAACAACTCTGACACCTCCATTTTCAGTGGCAATCTCTTCCCATACCTCTTGAGTAGATGGACTATAGGATGGGGACTGGGAGAGCAAAGTCCCTCCCACTGTATGAAAAGATCAGGTTCATGACCACCTGAGGAAACTGAATGTATTTATGTCTGTGGGACCTGATGAGATGAATCCCAGAGTCCTGAGGGAATTGGCTGATGTAATGGCCAAGCCACTCTACATGGAATTTTGAAAGTTATGGCAGTCAGGTGAAGTCCCAGGTGACTGGAAAAGGGGAAACATTGTGACCATCTTTAAAAAGGGTAGAAAGGAAGACCCTGGTGTAGTAGCGAGGTGGCAATAATGAGACGGCACAGACCTTGCTTCGCAGAAATCAGAGAGCCAGTGAGCAAGCCCCGTTTATTGTGTTGCGCTTTATATAGTAGGAACCCAGGTACATGTTTGGCTAGGTTCTACAACACCCTAATCCAAAACACATCATACCTGGACAACAACAACACATGCTTCATCTTATTGTTTCTCATACCTCCCATGGGAAAGAAAGATTTTTCCCGCAAGCAGCCCCAGGCAGCAGCTCCGGGCCGCTACAATTCCCCTTTTCATTTAAGAACCAAAATGGAAGGTATCGCCTGCAGTCCTCTGTGGGTCCTTTGCGGAAGGGAAAACAAACTCAGCATAAAGGGTCTGCTTGGTAATGGCCAGTTACCAAACAGAGCCTAAACTGAATACTGATAAGGGGTCTACTCGGTAGTGGCCAGTTAGCAAACAGAGCTCAAACCAGATGCTGGACAGAGAGACTCTCCAGCAATACCATGGGTGATACATCTACCAAACCCAATTCTATATCACAGTTCTATCAAAATTAGCTCTAAACATAGCTTTTAAAGTCCTTGCTTTCTGACTCCATAATAAAGGAAACTTAAAGTTCAGTCTCTCCTTGTGGAAGGACCATCTGCCTGACAGTCGGTATCCTGGCTCTCATCAGAAGGATCATCTGGTTGATGTTCTGCATTCTGGTCATCATTTAGGGGTTCCTGGTTCTGCCTCTGGAGCCACGGGTCAGGGCGAATGCATCTTGCCGGCAGCCACTATACCGCAGTATCTGTGGAAACGCAAGCATACCCATGACCCCAAGCAATAAGCTCATGCGGGCCTTCCCAGGTGTTAGTAAGTAGATTCCGTACCCAGACCGTCACCCGGGGCAAGTGTGTCTCACCTGATGACTGCAATGAGAGAAAATGGTTTGAGATAGCAGGATTATTCAAATTTGGGAGTACTGTAAGGTGATTAATTGTATACAACACCTTTTCCAGTCGGCTCTTTGGGGTTTCTCCATGCCTTCCCCCTTTTTGTTTAAAAACCAAAACACGCTTCAAAGTACCATTGTTGCCTGAAAAGGCTAGCCCAAAAACTGAGTCCAGTCAGGAGTAAGGGAATAAAAGGTGGGTATTTATTTGAAAGGCCTTCAAAGGTACATTTAGGGCAGACAAAGCCCCCTCCTTGGGGCATCACCCAAAATGGACAACGAGTCATGAGTTCTCCACACCTTTATGGGTTTGGTCCATTTGCATATCATCATAAATTCACTANCATAAATTCACTAATTAAAACTTTGCAATTTCCCCCTAGCTCCCTTAGCTCACTCTCTGCCCCCTTCCTTTAGAAGCTTGGGTC
>VZRZ01003384.1:6746-17089 GCA_013398175.1 Climacteris rufus | reverse complement strand
GTGGCTGAACCTCCCTCAGGGAAAGAGAAACTCCCAGCTGGGAGCTCAGCACTGCCCAAATCAACTCCAGGGAAATCCCAGAGCACCGAGAGCCTCAAGGCTGAAATCTGTCCTTGGGAGGCTCAGGAGCTCGGATCCAGTGACAAAGCTGAGATCTGTCCTTGGGAGGCTCAGGAGCTTGGATCCAGCGACAAAGCTGAGATCTGTCCCTGGGAAGGGGCTGAAGCTCCCTCAGGGAAAGAGAAACTCCAAGCTGGGAGCTCAGCACTGCCCAAATCAACCCCAGGGAAATCCCAGAGCACCAAGAGTCAGAAAGCTGAAATCTGTCCCTGGGAGGCTCAGGAGCTCGGATCCAGTGACAAAGCTGAGATCTGTCCCTGGGAAGGGGCTGAGCCTCCCTCCCAGCAGCCCAAGGCAAAGCAGGGCCCCGAGGGGAGCTCCAAGGGGGACAAGCGCATCAGGCGCCAGGCAGCGCTGGCCAGCCCGGAGAGAGCCCTGGGCAGGGGCAGCAGGGACCGGGAGTCCGTCTGTCCTTGGGAGAGCCTGGACACGGAGCAGCCCCTGGACAAACCCCACACTGGGAGCTCAGCACTGCCCAAAGCCCCTTCAGGGAAATCCCACAGCACTGAGAGCCTCAAGGCAGAGATCTGTCCTTGGGAGGCTCAGGAGCTCAGATCCAGTGACAAAGCTGAAATCTGTCCCTGGGAGACAGCTGAACCTCAGCTGGGGAAAGGAACAGCCCCAGGTAAGGAGAGACCCCCACCAAGAGAAGCCTCCAAAGCTCTGGAGAAGGGGAGCAGGGACCGGGAGTCCATCTGTCCTTGGGAGACTGAATCCAGTGACAAAGCTGAAATCTGTCCCTGGGAAGTGGCTGAACCTCCCTCAGGGAAAGAGAAACCCCGAGCTGGGAGCTCAGCACTGCCCAAAGCACCTTCAGGGAAATCCCAGAGCACTGAGAGCCTCAAGGCTGAAATCTGTCCCTGGGAGGACCAGGAGGTCAAATCCAGTGACAAAGCTGAGATCTGTCCCTGGGAAGGGGCTGAACCTCCCTCAGGGAAAGAGAAACTCCAAGCTGGAAGCTCAGCACTGCCCAAAGCAGCTCCAGGGAAATCCCAGAGCACTGAGAGCCTCAAGGCTGAAATCTGTCCCTGGGAGGCTCAGGATCTCCAATCCAGTGATAAATCCGAAATCTGTCCCTGGGAAATGGCTGAACCTCCATCGGGTAAAAAGAAACCCAAACATGACAAAGAGGATCTGTCCATGGAGAGGAAAAGCCCTTCCACAAGTCAAGGCCTCAAGAAAGAGATTGGAGATGGCACCTCTGGGAAGGAGAAAGCAAAGAAGGACCGGGAGTCCATCTGTCCTTGGGAGAGCCCAGACATGGAGCAGCCCCTGGACAAACCCCACACTGGGAGCTCAGCACTGCCCAAAGCCCCTTCAGGGAAATCCCACAGCACTGAGAGCCTCAAGGCAGAGATCTGTCCTTGGGAGGCTCAGGAGCTCAGATCCAGTGACAAAGCTGAAATCTGTCCCTGGGAGACAGCTGAACCTCAGCTGGGGAAAGGAACAGCCCCAGGTAAGGAGAGACCCCCACCAAGAGAAGCCTCCAAAGCTCTGGAGAAGGGGAGCAGGGACCGGGAGTCCATCTGTCCTTGGGAGACTGAATCCAGTGACAAAGCTGAGATCTGTCCCTGGGAAGTGGCTGAACCTCCCTCAGGGAAAGAGAAACCCCGAGCTGGGAGCTCAGCACTGCCAAAAGCACCTTCAGGGAAATCCCAGAGCACTGAGAGCCTCAAGGCTGAAATCTGTCCCTGGGAGGATCAGGATCTTCAATCCAGTGATAAAACCGAAATCTGTCCCTGGGAAATGGCTGAACCTCCATCGGGTAAAAAGAAACCCAAACATGACAAAGAGGATCTGTCCATGGAGAGGAAAAGCCCTTCCACAAGTCAAGGCCTCAAGAAAGAGATTGGAGATGGCACCTCTGGGAAGGAGAAAGCAAAGAAGGACCGGGAGTCCATCTGTCCTTGGGAGAGCCCAGACATGGAGCAGCCCCTGGACAAACCCCACACTGGGAGCTCAGCACTGCCCAAAGCCCCTTCAGGGAAATCCCAGAGCACCGACAGCCTGAAGGCAGAAATCTGTCCTTGGGAGGCTCAGGAGCTCAGATCCAGTGACAAAGCTGAAATCTGTCCCTGGGAAGTGGCTGAACCTCCCTCAGGGAAAGAGAAACCCCGAGCTGGGAGCTCAGCACTGCCAAAAGCACCTTCAGGGAAATCCCAGAGCACTGAGAGCCTCAAGGCTGAAATCTGTCCCTGGGAGGCTCAGGATCTCCAATCCAGTGATAAATCCGAAATCTGTCCCTGGGAAATGGCTGAACCTCCATCGGGTAAAAAGAAACCCAAACATGACAAAGAGGATCTGTCCATGGAGAGGAAAAGCCCTTCCACAAGTCAAGGCCTCAAGAAAGAGATTGGAGATGGCACCTCTGGGAAGGAGAAAGCAAAGAAGGACCGGGAGTCCATCTGTCCTTGGGAGAGCCCAGACATGGAGCAGCCCCTGGACAAACCCCACACTGGGAGCTCAGCACTGCCCAAAGCCCCTTCAGGGAAATCCCAGAGCACTGAGAGCCTCAAGGCAGAGATCTGTCCTTGGGAGGCTCAGGAGCTCCAATCCAGTGATAAATCTGAAATCTGTCCCTGGGAAGTGGCTGAACCTCAGCTGGAAAAGGGAACAGCCCCAGGTAAGGAGAGACCCTCACCAAAAGAAGCCTCCAAAGCTCTGGAGAAGGGGAGCAGGGACCGGGAGTCCATCTGTCCTTGGGAGACTGAATCCAGTGACAAAGCTGAAATCTGTCCCTGGGAAGTGGCTGAACCTCCCTCAGGGAAAGAGAAACCCCGAGCTGGGAGCTCAGCACTGCCAAAAGCACCTTCAGGGAAATCCCAGAGCACTGAGAGCCTCAAGGCAGAAATCTGTCCTTGGGAGGCTCAGGATCTTCAATCCAGTGAAAAAGCTGAAATCTGTCCTTGGGAGACGGCTGAACCTCAGCTGGGGAAAGGAACAGCCCCAGGTAAGGAGAGACCCCCACCAAAAGGACCCTCCAGAGCTCTGGAGAAGGGGAGCAGGGACTGGGAGTCCATCTGTCCTTGGGAGAGCCCAGACACTGAGCTCTCCCTGCAAGCAGCAATGGGGAAGGAGCCATCCAAGAAATCCGACAGCACCGAGAGCAGGAAATCTGAGATTTGCCCCTGGGAAGCAGCAGAGCCCACTGGGTCAGAGCAGCAAAGCTCCCACCCCAGTGTGCAGCCCTGGGGAGCCCACAGAGCATCCCCAGCAGGGCTGGCAGAGCCAGGAGGCAGCGCTGCATCTCCAACATCTCTCCTGGAAAAATCCACGGGCAGATCCCAGCACAAACCCTTGTGCCGGCTCCTCCCCAGCACCCAGCAGCCAGGGCTGGGCAGCAGCTCCAGTTTGGGCACTGGGCTGGCTGAGGTTTGTCCTGGGGAAGCAGCAGAGGCTCCAGCAGCAGCTGCCAAGCCCAGCAGGGACAGGAGGAAAAGCTCTGAGCTGTGTCCATGGGAGGGGGAGAGCACAGATCCCACCCCGAGCTGCCCCGGGCAGGGGAGAGCTGGGGGGAGCCCCCAGGATGAGGGTGGGGTGTGAGTGAATCCCAGCTCCAGTGGCTCCATCCCTCCTTCCATCCATCCATCCATCCCTCCCTCCTGGAGCAGACTCAGCTTTCAGGGAGGGAGAGGCTGGAGCTGGAAGCTGCTCCCCCCTGCACAGCCCCAGTGCTGGGTGGGAGCCCTGGGGCTGTGAGGCTGAAGGTCCACCAGCCCCTGGTTGTGTAATTAGGTGTAAATACAAGAAATAAATGGAATTATCTATGGAGTGTGCTTGGAGAGGCTCGTTGTGGGAGCAGGGGAGAGCTGAGATATCCCCAGGGGAGAGGCTGTGGAGGAAACCCAGCAGGGAAAGGGTTCAGTGGCAGAGGTTGGAGAGGGGAGATGCCACATCCTCCCCAAAAAGCCACATTCCACAAAAAACACCTTTTTATTCAGAGCCAGGGCTTGAGAACCTCAGAACCATGGAATGGTTTGGGTTGGAAGGGACAACAAAGCCCACCCAGTGCCACCCCTGCCAGGGGCAGGGACCCCTCCCACTGTCCCAGGCTGCTCCAAGCCCCATCCAGCCCAGCCTGGGACAATTCCAGGGATCCAGGGGCAGCCACAGCTTCTCTGGGCACCCTGTGCCAGGGCCTCACCTCCCTCACAGCCAGGAATTCCTTCCCAACATCCCATCTCTGGCAGTGGGAAGCCATTCCCACCCATCCTGGCACTCCAGGCTCATGGAATTTCTCTCTCCATCTCTCCTGCAGCTCCTTCAGGGAAGGCCACAGCGAGGTCATCCCAAAACTCCCCTTTTCCAGGCTCAACAATCCCAATCCTCTCCTTCCTCTGGGCTGAGGAGCCACATCCCCACCCACCCTGAGCTCCACCTGACACAACCACGGAGGGATTTGAGCTCCTGGCTCAGCTCCCCCAACACCAGAGCCCCCCAAATGTCTCCTGAGCGAGGCAGAGGCTCCCTGGGGAAGGTTTTTCCAGGAACAGATGGATTCTGACACCTCTGTGACTTCCAAAGGAGATGGCAGGGATTCCACTGCCAGCTCCTCTCCTAACACAGCACAAAGAGGATGTTCTGCCCTTCCAAAAAAAAATCTCTCACAAGGAGCCCTGAAAACACTGCAGCAAAAAGAGCCACAACTCCTTTTTTACAGCTCTGCAAAATCATTTTCAAGGAAGAAATAAAAATTCCCTGAACTCTGCCACATTCTGGAAGTGGCTGAGTTACAAAGCAAGACCAGGCAGAAGATTCAACCAATAACAAATCCATTTGTTGCTGAATGGCCAGGAAGGATTTTGCTGTGTGAAGGGGACTTTGCTGAGCAGGAAGAGATAAAAGAGCATCACTGGTTTATTCCCAGCCATGGAAAAAAAGTGTTTTCCCCACTCAGCCATCCTGCAAAACCAGGGAGGGCTGCAAATGTCACTGAGGCCACAGGATGGTGCCAGTCCCTCAGTGACAGGGAATGCACAGCCACCAAACCCTGCCCTGTGAGGAGCCAGCAGTGAAATTAAACCCAATTATCAGTGCTGAGCTGCAGCTCCTTTGGGAAATTCCTGCTCAGGAGTCCAACCACAGCACCCCCCTCCCCACAGGGTTTGATTTGAAGGCTTCTCGCTGCTTTTCCCTGGTTTCTGTAAAAAAAAAAAAAGTTTGGGAAACAGTAGAGAGAGAGAGAGATGGGAAAAGGATGTGCCAACAGCTACTGGTGGAGTTTTAATGGCTGAGCAGCAGGTCTGTGACACCTCCCATTGAGGTGACAAAATTCCCACATCTGGACAGACTTCCAGGGCCTCTCACAGTGGAATTCCAGGACAGAGGTTGGCCTGGGAATGGCCCTGAGGCTCCTGATCCTCATGGAAACAGAGAGGGTGAAGCTGCAGCACACAGAGTCTGTTTGGACAGAGCAGAGCTCATCCAAACCCCTCTCCCAAGGCCCTGCAGCTCCTTCAAGGACAAATTTGGGGTGACTGAAGTCCATTCCTGAGGCCACCTTGTTTGCTGAGTGCTCCCAGGGCAGGCCCAGCCACATCCAGCAGGAATTCCCAATCCTCCCTGTCCACCTTCCAGAACTTCCTACTTCACCTCTCCGTGCTCCTGGGAGGGATCCAGGGCTGGGCCAGGAACCAGAACCGTCTGCAAAGGCAAGGGGCAAAATCAGCAGGAGACACAGCAGCCCTGAGAGCATTCCTGGGACAGAACAGGGAAAAGGGGGAGCAGAGGGCTCTGGAAAGGAAAGGAGGGGAGCAGAGGGCTCTGGAAAGGAAAGGAGGGGAGCAGAGGGCTCTGGAAAGGACAAGGAGGGGAGCAGAGGGCTCTGGAAAGGGCAGGGAGAGGAGCAGAAGGAGGCAGGAGAGGGGAATGGGATGGCATGCCTTGTACTATGCTGGAATTCTCACCTCCTGCCTCTCCAAGATCTATTTTTAATAACAGCAGGAGGCAGAGACACTTTTCCAGGTCAGGCACAGGGAGAAGTAACCCCCAAAATCATCACACACCGTTCCCTCAGCCTCCCAGTGCAGCTCCTGGCTGCTCCAGGTGACAATTCCAGGGCCACAAACAGCTCTGCCTGTGCATGAACCCCCCACTTTCCCCTCACAGGGAGCTCAGCTTTGCCTTTATCCAGAATTTACCAGGGATTTACACCTCCCAGCCACGCTGGTGCCTTTCCCCACCTGAATGATGGGATCCTTGGGTGGGGCCCACTCTGGAATGATCTTCCCATGCATCCTCCAGGAGCCATAGGGGTTCACCAGGTACTTCTCAAACACCACATATTCCAAAACATCCCTGGGAATCTCCTCCCCACCGTACATGAGGCGCCCAAAGCGGTCATAGATGGCCAAAATCTGTCAAAAGAGACAAAAAAAAAACAGGTTGGACAGGGCTTGGAGCAGCCTGGGACAGCAGGAGGTGTCCCTGGATGGGCCTGAAGGTCCCTTTTAGCCCAGCATTCCATGATCCATGGCTGGGGTTGGTGTTACCACGAGGACCAGAGGGATGGGGCACCTTTCCTGTGGGGAAAAGCTGGGAGAACTGGGATTGTCCAGCCTGGACAAGAGCAGCTTCAGGGTGACCTCACTGTGGCCTTCCATGAGTCAACAAGAAACAGGGAGAGGGATTGTTGACAAGGAATGGAAGGACATGGTGGAATGGCCTCAAACTGGATTTTTGATGGGATATTTGAAGGAAATTCCTCCCTGTGAGGGTGGGGAGGGGCTGGGATGGATTTCCCAGAGAAGCTGTGGCTGCCCCATCCCCGGAGCATCCCAGGCCAGCCTGGACATGGCTTGGAGCAGCCTGGGACAGCGAGAGGTGTCTCTGGCTGGGTCTGAAAGTCCCTTTTAGCCCAACCTCTCCATGCCCATGGCAGGGGAGGCAGAGGCCCCGGGCTCACCTGCCTGGAGTGCATCCTGACCGTCACCTGCCCGTAGAGGTTGCCGCGGTTGACGAGGCTGTCGCAGCGCACGTGCACCACCCTGGGCGGCTCCAGGGACTCCAGGAACCTCCAGCGGATGGTTTTGTACCTGTTCCCACGGACCATGTCCTGCCAGGGAGAAAAATGAAGCCCAACTCCATCAGGACATGAATGGGACAACGAGGAAAGTGAGGTGCAACATGTTTAGTTGTTGGTTATTGATGAGGTTTGGGTTTGGCCTCCCAGTTCTTTGCTGTATCCAGAAAAATTAAAAAATGAGGTTTTTTTAAAACCTGGGCTCTCCAGCTCTGAGGCCAGCATGGGAAGGACGTGGAGCTGCTGGAGTGAGTCCAGGGGAGGCACCAAAGTGATCCTGGAGTGCCAAGATGAGGGGGAATGGCTTCAAACTACCATAGGGCAGGGATAGATGGGATATTGGGAAGGAATTCCTCCCTGGGAGGGTGGGGAGGCCCTGGCACAGGGTGCCCAGAGAAGCTGTGGCTGTCCCTGGATCCCTGGCAGTGCCCAAGGCCAGGCTGGATGGGGCTTGGAGCAACCTGGTTTGAGGTTTGAGGGTTTAGAGAGCCTTAAAAAACCACGGAAAAGATCCAGAAAATGGAGGCCAAGCTTTAAGAGCTTTACACACCACGGCAAAGTGATCAAGGCAGAGATCTCTGCTCTCTCTGAGCAGGGACAGCACCCAGGGACAGCAGGAGCTGTGCCAGGGGAGGCTCAGGTTGGATATGAGGGAAAGGTTCTTCCAGAGGGTGGCTGGGAACTGGAACAGCTTCCCAGGGAATGGGCACGGCCCCAAGGCTGCCAGAGCTCCAGGAGGGTTTGGACAAAGCTCTCAGGGATGCACAGGGTGGGATTTTGGGGTGTCTGTGCAGGGCCAGGGATGGGCCTGGATGATCCCTGTGGGTCCCTCCCAGCTCAGGACATCCCAAGACCCCAGACACTCACGGGGTAGCAGCGCTCGGTCACCAGGGAGTGAAGTTTCTGCTTGTTAAAGCTGCAAAGGAAACACCCCCAGTTACTCCAGCACAGGGAAGAGGTTCCCTCACCAATTCCTGCTTTTCCCTGTTTTCCTGGCAAAACAGGAAAATTCTCAGCTGTGAAAAATGAAATTAAATCAGGACACAAACGTGAGTGGCCTGAAATGACTCCACAGGAAAACACAAGGTGGGAGCCAGTTCTGACCCCAAATGTTTTACTGAGGTCTGGAATTGGGATCAAGAGCAAGGCAGCTTGGAAATCTGTCACTGGAAAGGGGAGCCAGCCCCTGGAATGTCACTGCAGGGAGTCATGGAAGGGTTTGGGCTACAAGGAACCTTCAAACCCATCCATTCCCACCCCCTGCCCTGGGCAGGAACACTTCCCACTATCCCAGGGTGCTCCAAGCCCCATCCAGCCTGGCCTTGGACACTCCCAGGGATGGGGCAGCCACCCTGGGCATTCCTCCTTGTCTTTCTAATCCCACTGGGGTGGAGCTGGATGAGCTTTAAGGCCCCTCCCAACCCCAAACCATCCCAGGATTTTGTGATTCCATGAAAACCAAAGCATCCTGGCCTAGAGGAGCAGGTCCCACACCACCACATCAGTCAGGGAAGGGCCTTACTTTGCCAGGGAGTTGTGAGCCTCAATAAATATCTCCTGGGCCTTCTCTGGGAACGTTTTAGTGCTGAAATCTGGGTCGTGATCCTTGATTTTCCGCAGGCTGGAATGACAGGAAAGCGAAGGAAAGAACAAATCAGAGCTGTCCTGGATGTGCCAGTGATCCCACAGGATTCAAGCCCAGCTGTTACCAGCTGAGAACTGGAGATCCCCCACTAAAACAAAACCTTTAGGTGCTCATAAAACAGGCAAATCCAGAGAATCCCAAAAATTTGAGTGCACATGTCTATTCCCAGCAGGACAGGTGTCCTTCTCACACCTGGGACCCCTGGGGAAGGAGAACAGGTAGGAACCAACCCCTTAATCCCTCAAATCTCACAGAGATCCCTCAAGCCCAGGGACATCCCACAGGGACAGACAGAAGGCACCAGTTCTGCCCCAGGCCAGGCCCAGCAAAGCTCCTGCAGCAGGGAATGCAGCTCATTCACCAAGGAGGGTACGTACGCCAGCTGGGAGGCAGCTGTCTGCCTCAGCTTCTGCATCTTCTGCTTCATCCCATCCTTGGACAGGGAGGTGAGGCGGGCATCGCCCTCAGGAGGGACATAGGGATCCATGATGTCAGCTGGGAACAGGAAAAACAGCTCAGGAGGAGGCTCGGAGCCACCAGAACCACGGCAACAAAGAGGGGGCTGAGGGTGTTTGGGAGGAAATCGGAGGATGCAGAGAATTCCTGGGCCAGGTGCTGCTCTCTGCTCTCCCACACAGCCCAGGGAAGAGGGGGAAATCCATGCAGCAGCAGGGAATGGGATGGCCCTGGGCTGTCCCTGAATGTGCCCCTGTGAGGAGAGACCCCAGCAGCAGAGCTGCCTCCAGCTCTGAGGCCAGCATGGGAAGGATGTGGAGCTGCTGGAGTGAGTCCAGGGAAGGCACCAAAGTGATCCTGGAGTGCCAAGATGAGCGGGAATGGCTTCAAACTACCACAGGGCAGGGATAGATGGGATATTGGGAAGGAATTCCTCCCTGTGTGGGTGGTGAGGCCCTGGCACAGGGTGCCCAGAGAAGCTGTGGCTGCCCCTGGATCCCTGGCAGTGTCCAAGGCCAGGCTGGACGGGGCTTGGAGCAGCCTGGGACAGTGGGAGGTGTCCCTGCCCATGGCAGGGGTGGCACTGGATGGGCTTTCCCAACCCAAATCAGCCTGGGATTCCAGGATTCAAGGTACGAAGGCACCAACAGCTGCGGAGCTGCCCCTGGCCAGGAGGCAGAGTGAGGAATTCAGCCTCATTCGGTCAAATTCCCTCTGTCACCACATCACCCAGGCTGACGCCACTTTTTTGGCCCCCCGGCCCACCTGTGCAAGCCAAGTAGAAAGTGCGTTCTATGTGTTCATCTGGGAATATCGGCGCCGAGGCCTTGAGCCTCCTCGCCTGCTCCTCAGGGCTCAGCTCTCGGGCCCACTCGGGCACCGGCGGACGCCTCTTCCTCGTCCTCACCGGGACAACGAGGCAGGACGGAGCCGCCCCGGGACGAAGCAGGGACTCCGCAGCCTGAGGATGAGCAACAACAGAGCCTGCAGTCAACTCAACACCACCACCACCTTCATTTATTTCCCCTCACAACTCGCACGCCCCACCCGTGCCAGGGCCCTCCGCGCTCTCCCTCAGCCCCATCGCCCACGCCGCTCATC
>VZRZ01003383.1:1170985-1226339 GCA_013398175.1 Climacteris rufus | reverse complement strand
GGGAGGCGCCATGGGCGTCACCGGCCGCTGAGGAGGGAAGGCGGGGTTGACTTGAGCGACGTGGCCGCTGCCCAATGAGAGCGGAGCGCGGCGGCACGCGCGTCCCCCCCGGCCAATAGCAGTGAGGGGGCGGGTGAGGGAGGCGGGCGGTGCCGTGAGGCGGAGCGGGCAGGGAGGGCCCGGCGCCCCCTCAGCCGAGCGCGGGCCCCGCGGACCGGGGGATGTGCCGGGACCTGCGGTAGGTGATGGGGAACGGGGGGGGTTTCCTCCTCAGGGGCCCTCCCTCACAGCCGGGGTAGCGGGGCCTGGCCGAACAAGGCCGTGGTGCCGAGGGAGGCTCCGAGGTTGTGGTTAAATGGGGTTTTAAACCCGGCCTACCGCAATATTTCATATCTTCGGAATAGGCTGTAAAGTAGCATTTAATCGGATCTGGTTTCAGCATAGTATGAATTTCAGGAGGTTTTTGGCGATGTTTAAGGTTTAAATTATAGGTTATGTTAGTATTACTGCTGAGCTGAATGTCATGTGTAAGTTTCCTTCCTCTTTATTTTTTTTTCTTCTAAACAGGACAGAATTAGCTATCATAATATCCTCGTTATGCAGATCATCCCACTAAGGTCAGTGATGCTGTTTGGGTAGTTTCTCATCACTGAAAATGTTCACTCCCTAATTATGTAGGTCCTGTAATAGGGGCCAAGAGCTTTTTTTGTTTTCCCACTCTGCCTTTGACATGCCCTCGGTGTTTCTCACTGGAGAGCCAGCTCAGACCTGTAGCACAGCTGCTTCCTTTTCCCAGTGCTCTGGCAAAGCATCTGCCCATCATTTCTTTCATCCTGAGCTGACCCAATGCTCCGTGTAATCAAACCCTTCATTGTTATGCCAGCTCTATACCCAGCTGCCAGCCTCTACAGCTTGGTAGCTTTCTTTACTCAGACTCTAAAGGCTCAAAAGTACACTTGGATTTTCTTGAGTTTTCATCTAAAAATGCCACTAAAATTGACTGGAGCCTTGCAGTCCTGCCCAACCTGGCAGTGACATCTGTTAGGTCAGAGAAAGGCAGCTTAACCACCCCAGGCTGAATTTTCTGCCCGTGCTTTTTACCAGTTGTTACGAAGTGGTTCTTAGCAAAATGAAAGCATTTTCAAGTGAGCAACCTTCAGTTGAGTAGCCCCATGTAATACATCTTCAGCAGCTTTCTCTTTCCTCCAGAGACAGGTGATAGCACCTTCTTTGAGTATCTGATAACCTGATACTTGTAATAGTGTTGAATTTCTTTTTTCCTTTCAGGCCCAAGTTTCCAGCCTGTTTCTTTGGTTTCTGCTTTCTCCAGTTTGCTAATAAGAGAGTCTCCTTCTTGTAGTGTTTGTAGCATTGATTTCTAGAACTGGTTTTGAAAAACATTCTCTTGAAAAGAATGTCGAAATTTCAGCTCACAACTCTTCGCTTTAATCACGGACTTGCACTTGAGAATATTGGAGGTCTTTTCAAAATACTGGAAATGCTTTAGGCAGGACACAGTAATTATTCTGTAATCCTCTGCCCCTGCCAGCTGGTTTAGGTTTGTTTCTGTAACAAGAGCAGAACAATGCTATCTGAACCTCCTCTGATTTTTTTGTTCCCCTTAATTCTTGAATGCCACTGCTGAGCTTCACCTCTTCCCTAAGGAAGGGGAGGGTGGGGGTCTTGGTTCCACCCTGCCAGTCACTGGCTTTCACCAGACCCTTTGGAGATCTGAGCAGAACTGAGACTGTGAAAAGCAAATTACAAAATCCTGTTTTAATTTATTTCTTTTCCCAGTTCAGTTCAGGGAACTGGCCTGCTTTGGGTCACACAAGTGTGAGTCCCCACACAAAGAGGGGATGCACTGACAGCAAGTCCAGTTTAGATTATTTTAGGCAAAACTGGATCTTTGCTTTAAAAGAAATCCTGTTATCCACTAAATTGAATCCCTTCAAACTTCAAACATAGATTGAACAAAATAGTAGATCTGTTGAATCGTGTACCAGAAGACACAGATTTAACCTGTAGGATAATTTTAGTGGTGTCCAAAATTGCCATCCCCTCACTGTAAGGTAGCAGGTCATCTCATCATCAGTCAAGACAGCAGCTTTTATTTCCCTCCCTCCAGTTCCTAAGCTTATCTGAGCACAGAATTTGTCCAACTTCCTAATCTGGCAAAAAACCATCCCAGTTAAAAAGAAAAAGGTGGCAGTAGATTTCTGCTTGTTGGGTGAGTTTGACAGCCCCGATGAGGTGATGCTGTGAGCAGTGGTAATAACTCAGAGGAAGCAGCAGCAGCAGCAGCTTGTGGGCAGGGGCACTGAGGGGACAGAGCACAGCATCTCCCTTTCAGTAATTCAAATATTTTTGTAATCTGGGACAAATCAAGGCTTGTTTTCTTATTTCAGGTGAAAGACTATCAGTGTTCTAAAGGGAGTTATTAAATTTTAAAACTCAAATTTTTAAAGTAATTAAAACACCTATTTCAGCACCATTTCACTGGTAAAAATTAATTGTTCATCTTTGTATCGTGAAATCTAGAGGAAAATCATAGTCCTTCTCACTCCTGCTTTTTACCCTTGTAGTGAAAAGCTTCTGGCAGATGTAGTGGTAAAAACTTTCCAGTTAGGAATATAAAAACCAACTTTCACGACTGCAGTGGCCAGATGCATTTGTCCTTGTTTTTCTTTCTTTCATCACGACTACAGAGAAATTTAAATCTACCCAGCCAGGAAACCTGTCAGCCAGTGTCTGAGCACTTGAGATACCTGCCAGGAAGCAAACTTTATCTGTAGCTTTGAGTAATTCAAGATTGCTGGCTGACAGAAAGCTGGGCAGTGCTCACTGGCTCAGCTTGAGCCCGGCTCACTTCAGCTGCAACTCTGCAGAGTGCAGGATCTCCGGGAGGGGTTTTATGCTCCTTCCTGCTGTTTTACATTTTACTGTGGTTATTTTGTTACAGAGAGAGAATTGTTACGTTTTGTTTTCAAGTGTTATCTGTGAGTGCCTCGGTGCTGGTGTAAAATTGATCTAAATCTATTCTTAGCATTCAGAAATCCCTGAATGAGTCTGACAGCTTGTTAAGGATTGAAGTACAGTCGGTTCCACAGAAGAAATTCAGATTAAGGCAGTCACACAGCTGACTGAAGGCTCTCCAATGCAAGGTGCCCTGGAACAAACACTGTTCAGCCGAGTGTGGTGGTTCTAAAAGCTGGGAAGCAATACGTGGGAGAGCAAGAACAGGAATTGCTGTCCACAGGGAAAAGGCCAAACGGTTGTGTTGTCCATCTTTTGATGCCTTCCCTCCCCCTGCTGTTTTGTTAGGCTGTTGCTGACAGGGAAGGACTTCCTCTCAAAGCTGTTTAAATGAGAATGTCCCTGGCCCAAAGAGTGCTGCTGACATGGCTGTTCACGTTACTCTTCCTCATCATGCTGGTGCTAAAGTTGGATGAGAAAGCACCGTGGAACTGGTTCCTCATTTTCATCCCGGTGTGGATATTCGACACAATCCTCCTCGTTATGTTAATTGTCAAGATGGCCGGGCGCTGCAAGTCTGGCTTTGACCCTCGCAATGGCTCCCAGAACATGAAGAAGAAAGGCTGGTACCTCGTTGCCATGCTGCTGAAACTGGCCTTCTGCCTGGCGCTGTGCGCCAAGCTGCAGCGCTTCACCGCCATGAAGCTGGCCTACGTCTTCATCCCGCTCTGGGCCCTGCTCATCGGGGCCATGCTGGAACTGGCCTATAACATCTTCTACGTGCGAAGAGACTAAGCTGGGCCAGCTGCTTTTCCCTGCCACCACGGGCACCACAGAACTAGGTTATTACCATTTTGCCACATATTTGATCTTCAAACTGGAAAGCCAAACGAGTCAAGTTGGAGACTTCAGCTAAAGCAGGTTGAAGGCTGAAAGTAGACTTGTTAATTTCTTTTTATTTTAAAACTGTCACATATACTCTTGTAAATAAAAGTATTTGTTGAACATAAGCTGTTCTAAGATGATTGCTGTTGTTTGTTACATGGAATAAGATAAGGGTTCTTCACGTGCAGGTAGAAGATCTCAAAGAAACCACAAATGTTCTACCCAGAGTTTTCAGCACATTGAGTAATCCTAGGAAGGAGGACTAACATTTTCTGCTACTTAAGCTGTAAGTCAGGAAATAACGAGTTAACAGTAATTTCCATTACTAAGGAGCTAAATTTGCTTTAAAAATCAGTAATAATTGACAGCTGCCAAATAAGAGCAAGAAAAGGAATAAAGTGATAGAGCTTTCTTTTGGCAGGAAGGGGCGGGGGGAAGGACAGTGAGATTCCATTACCAGTCTAAAAATAAGCAGTGTTCTCTAAGCTGCTGAAACAGCCACGAAGCAGGATGTTAACCTCAGGGAACAGGGCTGGCAGCTGCACTGTGCCAGCAGCCCTGAGAGCCACAGAGGAGGGAGACAATGCTGACTCCTTCCCAGGTGAGAAATCACCAGTGCTGCAGGAGGCTGAACCTGCAGGGTGAGCTCTGCGCTGCATTGGTGCCTGCCCAAAGTGCTACTTGAACAAGACAGTTTGTAATGCCCGAGGATATGAAATTTTTGGGAGTGAAGCCTTGGCTTTATGGAGCAGTGGCAAACCCAGATGTGAGTAAATGACCTTTGTCAGGTAACAAGTGAATGGGACTTATGGGAAGAACTGGAACTATGAGTGTATTTTTTGAACTAAAGCGCTCTTCCAGGAGCTACAATAACACCAAATTCAAATGTAGCAGATACCTAGGACAATATTAACATGCACACCGAAGGTACTGATCCATTTACAGTTCCTAGGGACAAAAGAATGTCAAGTGAATGAAAGAACCCAGGAAAAACAGTCTAGGGTAACAGGACATGCCTAGATCGAAGTGTCTCACTAATAAAATTTTAATTATGTACATTCAACTGTACTTGTCTGTGGAAAAACAGACTTCCTGAAGTGAAGAAAACTTCCTGAAGAAAACTACTTCCTGAAGAAAACTTCTTCCTGAAGTGTTTAGATTTACTCTTGCTGTTCAGTCACACTCCGGCCTCTTCAGCTCTGCCAGAGGGAAAGCAGGGCCACTGAGCCATCCCTGGAAGGGAATGCCATTCCGTGGCAGACTCCTGGCATTTGTTATGGGTGCTTTAAAAAGTTATGAACAGCGTCCAAAGACCTCCCTCCAATGCAGAGAAACTTCAATGAACCACTTAAGCACGGATACAAGTGTGTGACAGGCATCTCAGCAGCTCAGACAAGATGATTGTATCTGCACACACTCACACACTTACCTTTTATGCACCAAGCATAAAACAATGCCCACAGTTCCTCCCCTCTGACGATTCTCACAGAATGCCAGCCCAAACCCCCTTGTGCAGGGGATGCCAAAGCACCCCTGTGCTGCTCAGAAGAGCAGAGCAGCTTTCCTCAGCCAAGCTGACGGTGCTAACTGATCATTATAATGCACAACAAAAGATGGAAGAAGAACTGCCTTCATTGGAACTTGGTGTATTATTAGCAAGATAGGCCATGAATGGTGACTCTGCCCCCTTAATAAATCCCTTCTCTTCCACAGATGTAATAATTATCTGAAAGTTTGGCATCTCCAATTAACTGGAATCACACACAGTCATTACAAATCTCCTTTTAATTGTTGCCTCTAATTCAATAGAAAAGGTCAGCGATTTCAGTTTTGGTTGTGGGTTTGACTTGGTTTTTTTAAAGGTTTACAAACCTTGAAATAAATGATTTTGAAAATTGGAGCAGATGCTTCTTGCTGGTGTCATACAGAAGTCACACAAAGCCAAGTGGAAGTGCTCAACTTTCCCAGCTCCTTGTCTTTTCAGGGAAATTTGGACAAGAAAATATCCCTTTTGACAGTGTTTTGTATCATATTTAACTGACACCTTCGAAGTGTTGCTTCTCTGCCCTATCAGAATTTCATTCAGAAGGATTTATGATCCCAAGTACACTGCAGCCCACTGTGACCTTTCCTGAAGCTGCTGCAGGAATTAATTACATCTGTTCATAATTACCCTGTTCTCCAAGGCACCGGTCACAGCTCGGAACTGGAACCAGCGCCCCTCACGTATTTTCTTAAATTTATCAACTGACCAACTGATCTTGGTTAAATTAACAGAATGAAACAAGTGAAAAGCAGATTTGCTGAAGGTGGCAGGGGAAAGGTTGATGCTGAAATAGATCACCCTGATTTGTGATAAACAGGCACAAGGCTGTTGCTTCAGCTCCCTGCAGCAGCTGATGGGGGGCAGAGGAGAGAACGTCAGCAGCTTTGTTTTAAACTGCAATTTAAAACCTTGCTGAAATAAACTAGATGTATTTCTCTGTACTGATTATATATATTGTCATAGAGAGATACATTCCACGTAATTTCTCTCTTCCCATCATTTAGAGAAGTTTGAACACTTCAGCATGCATTGCAGGCAAGTATCTACTTTTGTCTGATTAAAGCAAGCACTCACTGCACGTATGAAAGGTCATGAAACTAAAATTTTCGACTGCCAATTCATACTGCTTTTCTTGATTTGTCACCATTTTAGAACAGTACCCAGTTTTCTGTTCTTTTCCCCTTGAAAAATGCAGTTACATGACACTGCCAAAGACCGAGCCAGCACAGCACCGAGGTACACAACCATTTGAGAGATGTATTACCAGTATTATTTTCTGACATATCTGCATCATAGTACAGAAGCAAAATCTTTGCCTAACCTCATGAAAATTTTCACACTTCCCCAGTTTAAAAGTTGGGAGACACAAAGTGAAATTGAAAGTGAAAATTATGAGACTCCCAGAAACTCAGAATTTTAACATCAGGTGTTCCCTATTTTAACATCAATATAATTTTGGGAATAAATAACATGGCTTTTCAGTAGTAAAGCTCCTGAATAACTACATCCTCAGAAATAAGTTGTCTGAATTTACTAGCATGGAAAATAATAGCACTATCATGTAACACACCACACTATTTAATTAAGACTGCAGTAAAAATAACTATGCTGAGCTGGGAAAAGAGCATTTTTACCTTTTCACTGTACCTTTATTGCTTCAAGGTTGGGATGGAGTTCATCTCCCACATGAGCCTTGTAGAGTCGAATGGGCCTGGGTACCAAGTTGCTGCTGAAAAGCATCAGGCTTTGAGAACTGAGGCAATTTAAGGAATCTCTGCAGCTGGACCACTACACTACAGTTCAATATCAATTCTTCATCTTCTCCTTGTACTCATACTGAAGTGGGACAAAGAATAGCAAAATCTGCAACTCAATAATGCCATTCCCTTTGATCTGTCTTTTCTAATAAAATCAACATCCCAAGCAAGCAAATAGAAGAAAAGTTTCCATACAGTGCAGAACAACAGCATAAGAGCAAGAAAGAGGGAAGAAAGGAGAATGGGATCTTAGTTCACCTAGGTTAATTTTTATCCCAGTGTTCCTTCTGAAGTTAATAAAGAAATCACAGCTAAAAGATGTTTTTTAGTCTAAAAATTTCATTTCTGTGATTCACTAGAACTCTCAACTACTTCAGTTCAGATGGGCAAGTACCTGAGTGTTGTTATTGCATGCTTAGGATAAAGTTTCAGCTGTCTTGACTCATGTTACACAGTCTCCCACACATAGGTCTAATTCTCAAGATTTTCATCTCCAGACACCAGGAAGAGCTTTCTCTGCTAAGTGCCCATTTTGTCTCAACACAGCCAGATGAAAAAGCTCCCACAAAAAGCACAGTCCTTAGAACACAAGCCTGAGCTGCACCCAGTATGGCACAGTCGTTCCAGTGGATGGCAAATTAAATGGCAAAAGAAAACATAGTATCAAAATAGCTATTGAAAAATCAAACTTGATAAAAATAGAAGTTTAAACTGCTGTTTTAATCAATGTTTGTATCAGATAACTGTACACCAAATATTAAAGGACTATTTAGGACTAACGCCCTCATCAGTAGGCTCATCTATCAGCATGACCAGAACAAGAGAGGATCAATGTTTAGCTGGCACTCAAGTACAGCACGGCTTCAAAGCAGAGATAATATCAGCATCAAAGCACAGAGAAAAACAGTGGTTAGAATATAATACACTAAATTTGCAAAGTCAGTATCCCTGATGATTCTAACAGAAACAGCAACCTAAATATTGTGAAGTTAATCACTGCTTCTGAACAGAACACAAAATCATTTGCATTTCTAAGAAAAATGAAATGAGTGACTGATGGGAATCAGTTCCCCAAATATTCCCACATATGCTGCAAATTCAGTGGGATCTGCACAAAATATCAGTATTTTCTGTACAATTTTAAAGTGCAATTCATCCGTTTAAGAGTGTAATAAAATATCAGCTGAACACAGTGACTCAGAATCAGGTAAAACATTCTCAACAGTCATTCACAGCAAAGCACAAAGCAGTGAAAATTTGTCCTTTCCATTTCCAGCTTGGATACATCCAGGGTAAGGTACAGGTGCTGGGCTGCCTACAGACAAGACTCTCTATGTACCTGACCACTGGAAGGAAATAAATAAAATGACACTTGAGCAGCTTGCAGAGTTCTTTGATCTCTCGATCAGAATGAGTACAGCTTCCAGCCTAGCAGGGTCACGTGGCAGTGAACTATCTCACAACAGTTTATTTTGCCAATGAACAAGGAAAAATCATGGATTTATTTCAGTCAATTCAGCATCTTATTCACATGCAGATATTAGAAAACAGTCACTTTGATCAATGAATACCAGCCTGGTGTTTCTTGGAAGACTTACTCAATTTTCTAAATCTGTAATGTTCGGATCTGCTTCACAGCATTCTACTATTTCAGATTTCCATGTCCTACATCTTGTGCAATTCCAACTTATTTACTGTGCACATGTATATCCACTTAAAAATCAACTTTATTTATCACCAAGGAATTATTTCACAGATGAATAATTAAATCATCACCCTCTAAAATAATATTTTATTTCTAATACTAGATAGAATTAATATTTCAGTTAAAGTAGTATTGAAATACTCACTATACTAACAAGGAAGGGAATATCTGCATGCTAGCAGTACCTGTAATGGAAATGTTCTTTCAGAGTCAATTTTCAGGTATTTGGAGGGCTGGGGGTGACACAACACTGAGTAACACTTGTATGTAACACATGAAGTCATTTGCCAGTGAAATGCAAAAGATCCAGTAATATTTAAAAAAAAAAATAAAAGTAGCTACCCCCTTGAAAGTTCTTGGTAGCAACTGTAACAATGCAATTCTTTGCTACCCACAAATATGTACCAGAATCTAGGAAAACACAAAAATTTCTGCACATCATGTCATTAACTGGAACACCACTGCACGTGCAGGGAGATGTGATCTCTCCAATCTGCACAAGAACAAGGGCCAAGAGAGACAACTAAAACACTGGAGATTTCAGCCAAAATAACATATCACCAAAATCCAGAAGAGGGGTAAAAGCAATAAGCAAGGACTAATTTCAGTACAACAGAACACATGAAAGATTTATTGCTGAAGCAAAAGTCTGAAGATGAAGTTGTACGCAGCAGGAATCAAGATTATAGCACAGGACCAAAGCCAGACCTTTGTCAGACTAATGAACAATTTGGGAAGTGAAATTCTCAGAAAAAGTACTCCCCTCTCAAAGGACAACCTCATTAAAATGAACACGTCACAGGGAGAAGGAGAGGACACTTTTTTTTTTAATCTTTTCTTTTAAAAAGCAACTAAAAAGTAAACAGTAATGCAGCCAGTCAGCTTAAACTGCTGACACCTGTAAATGCAAAGGGAGATCTGGCAGCCATTGATAATCCCACTATGGTTTAAATTCTGTCTGCAAGGAATTCTGCCTGAAGTGAGAATCTAGTCCGTCTCAAAAAACCAAAAGAATACATCAGAACTGCCAAAAAACTACCACTTTTTTAAATTCTGAAAGTGATAAGAAAAAATGGGTTGAAGAGATGGGCAGTTTAGAAGCAAAATTTCCAAACCAAGAGCTACCTGAGCAGATGTTCAAGACCACATCAGCCCAGACCACTGAGCAGGTCTGCGAAAGGAAACAAAGTTCTACTCTGAAGTGTAAAGTCCTATTTGCTAAGGCCTTTTCCAAGGTCTATTATTTCAGTCTGGACAGGGCCTGTGCTGCAGGAAGTTGTCAGCTGTCCCAGGGTGTGTGTGCACACACTTCACTAAAATCTGACGGGTTACAAAAGGTGACTTGGACCGGAATGAACGGTCAGCGTATGCATCACCAGCACACTGGTAACATTTCTATTCTGAATCAATAATTTGGGGCGTTTGTTTAGTGTGGTTTTCATTTTAAAATGCAGTGCCTGGCGAGGCTGGTTTTGCTAAAGCTGCTCAGTTACCCCAGCAGAGAGCTGCGTGCTGGCTGCAAACTCTGCCCTGCAGCTCTGCTCTGCCCCTCCTCTCCCACAGCCAGCACAGAGAACGTGACTGGGAGGCCATGTAACTGTAGATGGACGTTCATAAAGCCAGAGATCACAGGTGGAAGGTTCCAGATAATCCAGAAAACAAAGGGAGCTGACACCACACTCCTACTATCAGGAAGGCTCAAATTCCTACGTGAATGAATTCATTTTTTCAAATCAGAATCTGCTTGAGCAGTAACTTACCACATCACACGTGAATCGTTTGGTCATGGCGTGAGGGGAAAGCAAAATCCCTGAGGCTGAAAAACTGGTAGTAATCTCTTAGCCACCATCAAAGAAAACAGTAGTAAGACTTAAGGACATATTAGCCACATCCAAGAGACTCACGTTTCTATTGCTTCTCTAATACATAATTATGGCTATGTCAGAGTAATGTTTAGCAATTCAAATATTGATTTAATTAACAATTCGTTGAAGATCTATTTTAGTTTAAAACAATCAGGGCACTCATCTATTAAATGGCTGGTTTTAGTGCCAGCTGTGAGTATGCAGTAACATTTTAAATTTTAACAATGTATAAGCAAAACACATCTGCAACAGAATGACCTCAGGTAGTTGAATTGGACATGGCAGAAAATCATGTTATTCTATTGCTACAATGAAGCCAAAGTGATCACTAAGTGCATCAAAGTCTACAAACTGGGTACTTAAGGATGTACAACTTCCAGAAAGTTATACAGAAAAATCCTAACAAAAATCAGAGATACAGAGGGCTTTGGAAGTAACAACATGCCTTGGATCTCAAGTTTGACATACTTAGCTGAAGGACAGGCTGCAGGGCAGTTTACTGCTGTGTGCAGCTACCCAAAAAGGACACATCATTCAGCTGTGTTTGAACTATACAGGAATACATTACACAAAGAACAAATAAGTTAAGTGACAGAGTTACCACATCAGATGCTAGCTAGCCTTGAAATCCTCTTCCCTCAGAACACAACTTGAGAGAATCCAAGTGTTCCACAGGTGGGGAAACAGAACAGTTAACTTGGACACTGCTGTTGTTTTCTTAATAAAACACCTCTTGCTTCCAAACTGTGACTCATGAGAAACCTTCCTACTACACACACTGCCAAGTCTTTTTATTGCCTGGCACTATCAGCACAGGGAGCAATTCAAATCCAGGTACGTCTCTGTGAACTACAGGTCACTGCCAAAGCTGAGGCCCTTTTAGCTTGGTAAATAACCAGTCAAATCTTTGTTTTAACTGTAGTCAGATAACAGATTTGAAGGAGATGCTTGTTTTTTTGGCTTGTTTTGTGGGTTTCTTGTTTTGCTTTGTTCTTTTTAACATGAAACAGAACTGTGTGAACTGTGCCCTGAGCAGGGCCAAGAGGCAAAGCTCAGGAGGGAGTTTGCTCCCTTGCACCAGGCTCACCTGGAGAGATGCAGGTGAGTTCTGGTAGCACTTCTAGAGCTCACTGGGTGCCCAGCTGCCCCCCATGAGAGGGAGGACTGTTTGTGTCTCTGTTCCACATGAAGATCTGACAGCAGGACTTTGGGCAGTGCCTGCAACGAGCACCTGTAAGGAATCCTGGGAAGGGAGGACTGATTCTGCCTTCTGACTCATCTGCATTTACAAAGATGCCTCAGCTCTACCTCAGTTTGCTACAGTTCCTCACCCACAAGGCGTCAGGGCATCCTATGCAGTAGTGCAGGTAGAAACATAACCACTTAGAGAGGCAGTTGAACTGAATTATTTTTTGCAGACCCAAAAATAAAACCAATCTGTTATTATGAACCTTTATTAAGCGGCTCACATTTCAGTATAAATCACACTAAAAAGATTTTTAAAAAAGATATTTACACTACAGTGCTGACACATTTAAAATGAAAAAATTGGTATAAATAAGCTCTATGGAAAAGCCTGGAATTGTCAAAAAGAATTCTGGCTCATCTTACAAAAAATATATATGTTAAATGTCAGCTCTATTCTAAAACCTACAACTCAAAATTATTTAAAGACTTCTTTATGTTAAACCTGCAGTGTTTACAGTGCATCTGGCCCTAAGTGCTTTGATACTTCACAGTTATGGACAGGCACTGAGGAATGTTACAAAGCTACATAACTATTTTCCGTAACAGATGCGAAGACAAGTCACAAACTTGCCTCACAATTTATGATCTTTACATTATTACATCATTAAGTTTAAAAAGGAATTTAAAACCATATATACAAATTTAGCACAAAAAATCATCCTCTCTTTGTCCATGCAATTTTGGATATGATGAGCTGTGTTGTCTTGTATCATCTGGATGCACATGACTGCCAGAGCACAACTTGCCTTGTAAGTCCTTGTTGCCAGGTTCAAATTTAGAATCCATTGCCAACTTTAATGAGGCCAACTCAACGTGATCCAGCCCAGTCTGAACGTTCTGTCCCCCGGCGTCGTTGGGCGTCCCCGTCTTTTCAGCAACATCCACATTCATGGGTTCTTCCTTGACTCGGTGAGATGCAAGAGGTTCGTGTTTTATGGGCAGAAATTCCTGCTGCAGGTACTTGGTCTGCAGAGCATCTGCAAATTTGGTGTCTTCGGAGGTATCTTTGCTCATCGTACAAATTCTGCTGTCGGTCTGAAGTCCCACAGCCGAAGACTTGGGGTCTGCAGAGCTCCCTGCTTCAACAGTACTTGTGTTTTGAGAGAGTTCTTCCTCTGAATGATAGAGCTTGAGGCGGATGTGCCAAGCCAAGCTGCACACGGCCGAAACTGTTTTGAACTGGTGCACAACATTCCTTGGGATGAAATAAATGTCATTATCGAACAACTGGATCCTGGCATATCGAATGCCTTCCCTTCGCAGCTGATTGAGTTTTGCATCGTCAACCCACTGGACACACTGCAGGGAAAAGGTGAGGGAAAGGTGAGAACTCTGACTTAGCACTCAGAGGACACTGACCATCAGCTCTTGGCATGCTTACCTGTGAGAGTGGAGGCTCATGCAAATCTAACTGCATTCGCTGAACTACCTCCAGGAAGTCCTCAGCATGAAAACAAATTACATCTTTGGTTATACGAGGCTGCTCAGACCTACAGAAGAGCAAGAAGGGCACGGTCAGAGGCTGAAACCAACATGCTACACAAAGGAACAGAAAGTCTGCAAGCAAGGATAAAAGAAATGATTTAATCCCTGCCAAAGACATGCACCCCATTTATTATAATTCCTCTGCAGACACTATCTAGAATCAGGTAACAAAAGGCAAAAGCAGCTACAATCCTTCTCACTTTCTGATTTCAAGGCCAAGCTCTTTTCTTCATTGGAAATATGTTTAAAAAAAACCCAAAAGCTCCACGTTCGCTGTTGAGGGATGTTTGCATTTTAAAAGGATTTCTTTTTAATATCAATGTGATGACACCAAAATTTCATTTATGAAGGGTAAAATTCACAACAGAGTGGTTTTGCAAGGACAATTTCTCAGCCAGAAAGAACCTGGTTGATGACTTCCTTCCTTCCTTCCTCCTTCCTCCAGAGCACCCCGGGGCTTTTTTTTTATATATATATATATATAAAGGTATATATATGTCCTGTTATTGCTGTTCTAGGAAGCAGGTGATGATGTACAGTTCATTCAGGCTTTTTAAACATAGGAGACATGTTTATTTTATTTAGGTCATGACCTCAATAAAGCAAAAAATAACCGGTCTGAGGCTATTTTCAGGAGAAAAAAAAAAATCCCAGATCAACTACTGAAAGTATGCTAGGGAGAATTTTCAGACCACATATTTTACTTTCAATTTTACAAAGATTAAAATGTCGCTCTATATTTTGGTCTACATACTCCTGGAAGAGGATTTAAGCACTGAAAACAAAAAGCTTCAGAACCATCTCTAACCAGTGCCATAAAATACATTAGCTACGTTGATCTATCTTTTATAATGCAGACATTTTTTCCAAAATATGAATTTTTATTTGGAGTCACCAGTATTTGTAAATGAAGATAAGAATTAAAACAGATTGAAAGATTTTTTCACACACTAAGAGGACTTCAATCCAAACCAATGTGTTTTGCCAGCAGTGCCTATTCTGGTTTCTGCATTGCCATTCCTGGTCTCAGTCCATATGAACCTGTCCAAGAAGATGCAGCACCAACTCTGTGCTGCAATTCTATCACAAACCCAGACATTCCTTTTGCAAACAACTGAGAAAAAAATACCATCAGAGAATTTTAAATTCGGCATTTGCAGATTTTATCTTTAGCAAAACTTGGAGATATTTTGCAAAACCTCTAATTTAGATGGCATCATGTACCACCAAACAAAACAGCAGCACAGAAGTTCAGTTAATGTCCAAACAGATATTAATGAAAACAGAACTATAAGGTAACTTCAGGAAAATCCATTTAAGCCCCTACTGGAGCACTGCTAGAACTGGTTTTGGAAGTTTTTTCCCCCTTAACCTCATTCTTCAAAAGGACTGGATTCTTTTTGCTGTAACTTTTCTGAACAGATTCAAGACTAGAGGTTTTATCATTAATATTTCTGACCTAATCCACAATGTCTGGCAACATATAACAAATTCCTATGATCATATACAGAAGCACAACTTCAGTCTCTAGAACACAAACCTGAAAGCTACTTGCTGAAGCACAGGTTTCATTTTGCCAACAACAACGCTACAAAAGTGCCTTTTGCCGTCCCTGTAAAAACCCACCCAAATTTTCCACCTCAAAATCTTCTATATTTTTGTAATTTTAAATTTCACTGCCATTTCAGAAGTTCTAAGGCTCACTTGGTATCACCTATGAAAATGGAATTAAGTAACTGGCAAGATCACATCTGCATTTATCAGATTTCAGTGCAGTGCAATCCTTAAAATGTTTGCTGGCAATAGTCAGAGTTCCTCTGTAAACTGTAAATACTCAAAGCAATAAAAATATTACCATAATACAGTAATTTTACAAAATATCTCAAATCACGATCCTGTCACACGTGGGAAAGGAAAAATTTTATTTTTCTTCTCAAAATACCATTTTTAGTTTCCATTTCTGTCCTGTAGCACCATAACCTGCTTTTTGCCTTTCAAGAGTTCTGTTCCTGTCTGTTCTGAAATACACCATTTATCCCACCCAACACTAACATTCATCCCTATCAACTAGGAAATAAATCCCACTTTCTTTAAATCTACAGCAATTTATAAAGCTTTTTTTTTTGCACACTCAATTCATTTTTATGGATTTAGTTCAGGCAGTCCAGGAATGACTTTATTTTGTCCTCACAGATGGCATTATTTTTATATACATCATCTCATCATTAGAGCATCTGCATTTTTACTGCCACAGTGCCTTAATCACCCCAGAATATCTCCAGCTTTTCAGGTTCATTCAACTACTCACACAGATTAAAAACTGAACAAAAACTGAAACCACATTTTTCAAAAGTTCCATTCATGTTGTTTCCTTTAAAATAAATCTACTCACAGATCGCAAATTGTGGTAAAACTAATATCTGAAATTATTTTAATGTGCTACATTAATCAATGATTCTTCATTATCATAAGCCCTGATTAGTTCTCATCATGTAAATACACTGAAGTGGCTTTTCAAAATTACACAAAAGTGGAAAGGGAAAGGAAGAATTATCAGTTAGGCCAAATCAAGCCCGAAATACATAATTTTCATTGTGTTGCTTGTGTTGTATATTTTACTCCTCTCCACATCTGTCCCAACTTTTTTATTCTAAATTAAAAGGTAAATTTTTCAGTCCTTACACTGGAGTGAAATGTTGGTATTTCTTTTTATTGCCCAAATTGAAGTCCTTTCAAGTATGCTATAAAGCTGTAGGATGAGAATGAGAAGTTTCTGGACATTGAAATTACTATCCATTTATATTCTTCTCATCTCCACTGACATCCAAGTTCAGGGAGCGGGGTTTTGTTTGGTTTGTTTACTTCCTTTGCAAGTCTCTCTCTCTCTCTCAAATGTGCAAAGTGTAATTTAAAATACCCAGATCTACAGAGTAATCTCAGCTCTTGCCCTGCTACCACTGCTCAGCTTGAATTCACCCCAGCACCTCAGAGCAAGCAGGAAGTTGCAGGCTCCCACTGTCATTGACCTGCAGAGGAAGGAAACTGAAAACCTCAGAGCTCCAGAGACAAACACATTATCATCTGAACAATCCAGTTCTTCCCCAGTGACAATTATTCTATTTTCTATGTCAGTGAACTTGTGCACTGTACCACAAATTCAAATCATTTCATCCAAGAAGTTCACTCTTCTCGTTTCTAGACAGACACAAAGAGCAAAAGGTATTTTCAGTGTTTACACATGCACAGGTAACCTCCAAAATTAAGGTCATTCTCCAAGGTCTGAAGATCCTGAAAAATGCTTCTTAGACCTGGACCAGGAAGCCCACATGACCATGGGCTTTTTATTTGGATGCAAACAAGCTTCAAATGAGGCACATTTATTTCCTGAATCTCATACAGGAATTCCAGAGACAGACACCGAAAATACCACATGGCTTCCAACAGAAGTCTTCCTAGGTGAGCTACCAGAAATAAATCAGAGTTATAACAGCCATGACCTGGGAAGCAGAAGCAGAAGAATCCTGCTCATCTCCAGACAACACAAAAATGCCCAAAGGTCTCCATGTGCAGCTCTGCAGCAGCAGCTCAGGTCAGTCTCTATGCACCACTAAAAGCTAAATAAAGTGTGAAGTGTTTTCACATCTAACATGAACTCAGTTACAGCAGCTCAATTAAAGTTATTAAACTGTCACTGCAAGGCACCTTTCTGGTTTCAACCACACAGCAAAAGCATATGCAATCTAGCAGAGGGCAGACAAACATATCTAATGCTCAGCCAGGACCTAGGAAGCCTCGATTAAGTCTCTAATCCTAGATTAACCTATTCTGCACTCCTTCTACTAATTATGAATGGCCATTCAGGCAAACATTTTTCAGACCCTTAGGTGAAGGCAGCCATCACCTACCACTCCCCACAGTGCACAGCCTTCAGCACTCCCACAGCAGCTGTAGTCTGTCGTTCAAAACCTTGTCCTATGTGATCTGCATGGGCTCGTGTCCGGTCTTCAAAGAGCATTTCACGGGGTTCACTGGTTCGAGGTAGGTACTGCAGGTTTTTTATTTCATTGGTAGTTCTGGATAAGAAAAACAGTAACAGTAATATAGAAATCTCTGTGAATTTTCTGATTTCCATCATAGCCAATAGGATTGGTTTAGTTCCTTCAGTGAGAACAAAAAAAAGTCAAAGAAAGAAAACAGTAACACTTAGGTCAAATAAAAATGTAATGCACTATGCCAAAAATCAGAGTACCTGTTCAATTAAAAAAAAGTAAAAGAGAAAAAAACAACCAACACTAACAACAATAGCTAAGTATTAGGGCCCTCAGGTCAAGGCCATGGTCAGCTCATCAGGAAACTGCCAGCCTTTTTTGCTTCCTGACTATCAGATACAGATTTCCATTGTTCCTGAGGAATTTCTTCATCTTTCATGTTTCCACCAAACCACTGGGAAATGTGTGTGTATTTAGTTCCATGCTGTAGAATTGGGAATGAGAAACTGCAAAGGATTATTTCTTCAGGGTTTAACAACAGTGAATGAAACACTGCAGAGTGGGAACAGAGCCACAAAACCACCTCGCTGGCCACCTGGAGCCAACATTGTGTGCCACATTTTTCAAGGAGCTGTTTATGATCATAACATAGCAAAGGTTGGAAGGGACATCTGGAGTCTCTGTAGTCCAACTTCCCCCACTCAACTAGACCAAGTTGTTTGACCATGTTCAGTCAAGTCTTCAGCAAGACCCAAGATCTCACAAGCTCTCTGGGCAACCTGTCCTAGTGCTCAACCATCCATACAGTAAACTTCTTTTTTCTTATTTTAAATGGATTTTCTTGCAATTAATTCAGTTTGTGTCCGTTATCTCTGGTCATGTCACTGGGCACTGCTGAAATAAGTCCTTTTTACAACTTTCCATGAAATATTTGCACACATTGATACGATGTCATTGAGCATTCTTTTCTCAGAGTAAATGCCACTTCTCCCAGGTCAAATGCTCCAGAAAGGCCACACCTGTCTTAGCCTGCTGAGCCCAGAACTGGGCATGATGCTCCAGATGTGTCTCACCAGTGATGACCAGAGGGGAAGAACCCTCTCCCTCAATGTGCTGGCAGTGCTTTTCCTAACCCTGTCCAGCAGGCTGCAGGTCTGCTCTGCCACAAAGGCACACTGGTGGCCTGTGGCCAGCTCAGCCTGGCCCTCAGCAGCACCCCAGCTCCTGCTCTGCTGGGCTGCTGTCCCCAGCCTGTGCTGCTTCACAGGGTTATTCCTCCCAGCTGCAGGGCTTTGCCCACCCCTCTGTTAACTTCACGAGTCCCCCAAGCTGGCCCGTTTCTACAGCCTCTCCAGGTCCCTGGCACATCAACTCCTCCCAGTTTGGTATCACCTGCAGCTGGCTGAGGGTGGGCTCTGTCCTGTGATGCCATTGATGGAGATGCTGAACAATCCTGGCACAAGGTCTCAAGGTCTGGATTACCCCAGTGGTGACTGTTTCCAGCTGGACTTTGTGCTGCTGCTCACAACTCTTTGAGCACAGCAGCAAAGCCAGTTCTTGGTGCACTTCACTCACAGATCAGTCTAGTCTGTCCTTTGTTAACCTGCCTGTTAGGATGTTATGGGAGACTGGTGTCCAGTGTGGAAAGCCCTTATAAATCTGAGACCAGCACCACCCCTGGCACGCATCTCATCCTGTAAGACAATCAGTTTGTTGAACATCAGGTGGATAAGGCATAATTTCCCCTTTGTTAATCAATATTAGCTGCTCCCAACTATCATCTTGTCCTTCATGCTTGAAATGGCACCTTTCCCAGTATGAAGGTGAGACAGACTGACCTGCAGTTTCCCAGATTCTGCCTCTTACCCTTCCAAATGACTGGAGTGACATTTGCTTTCCCCCAGTCCCAAGGAACCTTGGCCAGTTGCCACGACCTTTCAAAGACAGAATGGCCTTGCAATGGCCAGCTCCCACTGCACTTGTGAGGACATCCCATGTAGGGGCAGGTCCCATGGGCTTGTGTCTGTCTAATCTGCATGTCTAGTAAGTTCCTGAACCTGATTTCCTTCCACTGAAAGCAAGTAGCCCTTGCTCCAGACATTCCTACTGTCTCCAAGACACAGCATTCCTAAAAGTAAATCTCACCAGAAAAGACAAAGGCAAATAAAGCATTGAGTATCTTGGCCTTTTCCGATTCCTTTGCCCCATTCAGCAAATGCCTTACATTTGCCTAGTCTTTCTTCTGCTGTCCATATGCCAGTGGAAGTCCTTCTGCCCTTTAAATCCCTTGCCAAATTCAACTCTAGATGGTCTTTGGGTTTAACTGCATCCCCTTTGTGTATGGACAGTGTCCCTATACTCCTGAGGCACCTGACCCAGCTTCTCGTAGGCTCCCTTTTTGTGTTCAAACTTTGAACAGAATTCCCATGACAATTCCTCATGACACACAATATTCAAGTTCTACAGAGGTTGTCCCTACTCTTCAGCTTGTTCTTCTATCCAATACCATAGTAAACCTTAAAGATTTCATTTAAGGTTGAAGTTATTACCTTCCAGGTAATAGAGAGAGAGAAGCCCTTGTCCCTTGAGGTCATAAAACGTCCCCTTGCATTTAACAACAGGGGTGTTCATTTCCCTCTCATGGCATAGTAATTGCATGTGTGTACACATTTCCCTGAAGTTTTCACCTTAAATGTCTACTAAAGCTCCAAAAAGAACCAGCACCTTACTTGGCCAGACAGCAAAAATGAAAAAGACAAAATCCGGATCCTTACAAAACAAAACAAAAAGTGGTTTTGGAGATGAAGAATCACAGAAACTTACATTAATATGCAGTATCAAACAGTAAAAGGTTTGGGATAAAATGAATTTGTAAGAAAAGAATACTAACCAGACATTTATCAAGTCAAATAATTCAACTTACCTCTTCCTTTTGAAAGGTGACTTTGGCATGTCAGCCACAGGGATCATCTGTTCTCCTGGACGTACCCACATAATGGGACCATCATCACTGTCTTTACGACTCTCTAATTTTAAACTAGAAAGGGTTCCCCATGGCAGTGTACACTAATGGGAAATACAAGCCACAATTTTCAAGTGAGTTACTTTAAAAAACTTTGAAAAAGCAGCCTTTATCTGTCACGATGAAAACATTCATTAGAACATTCAATTATCTAAGCAAGTATCTCATACTCTCACTTTATTATAACAGCATGTTGTCCCCCTACTCCCAGCCCGTTCCCTTCTGTCCTTACTTTTAAGAAGGGTGATTCTTCCAACATATCAAGGAATTCAGGGAAGTAATCCCCCACTTCCTCATCAACTGCTCCAACCAGGCTGATCTGTCTCATTGGGCCAGCTCTATACGTACCATGAGAGTATGTTCTTTTTACCTACAAGTAGAATATGACAGCAAGAGTTATATCAAGTCCTCTACTGTGCAAAATCTACATTCAATGAACACCTTTAATCTCTATGCTTATGCTTTCTGACATCAGTCTTTCAGTCTTCAGTATGCTTAAGATTATTATGAATTCAATTACTACAAACTCAAAGACAGAAGTTCTTATTAAACATCCATGACAATTTGTATTTTGTTTTAAAAGCTGAAGATAAACTGGAATAACTATGTATTGCCTTTCAAGAAGATAACATTCCAAACCAATAACTGTAAAAAAATATCAATGCATGTTCTGCTCAGTAACTAGTAAATAAGGATTCTTACCTGGATTACCCAGTAGTCGAATTTCTACCTTTTCCATGCAACAGGCAGAACTCTGAGTTACAAGCAATTTAACTCGAAACATTTCCTCTGCTAATTACCCTCTCCAGTATGGCCTCTGAGTGAGCACATTAACTGGAGCAAATTGTCACAGAGAAGACAAGGCTCATACAGAGTTTGTATGGAAAGCAAGACAGTGACAGTCACTCCATTTCTGCTGTGCTCTGCTAGCATGGCTTGTGCTCCCTTCAAACTTGAAGGGCTGTAACATTCACCTCTCAAGAGAAATTTTTTACTGTGAAATTTGAACAGAAACACATAATTGTTGTAAGTTTTTTTTCAACAATCTGATCTGTAGTGTTAGATCACCAAAATACTCAGGCATGAGACTGATGAGGATCATGTCCCCTTAAGCTTCCAATTTCCTATTTAATGGGCTGAAAGACACCATGGGATTATGAGATGAAATATGAAGAGATGAAAACAGAGCAGATGGATTACTGTACACACCAAGTAAGGCTCCTGTACTGCACCTCTAGACATTCTCCATCCAAAGCAAAAAAAGGAAAAAAGTGCAAGGAAAGCAGTTAATGAAATACTGCTTAGCTATGGTCCTCACCCAAACAGACCATTAAGATTCCTAGTAGTTATGGCAGTGCAGAGAATCAGCAGCAATTCCTGAAAATAAGACTAAATCATGGAACATGGAACAACACTGTAGCCTTCTGAGAAGCTCAAATGAGGTAACCAGATGCATTCCAGAAACACAGAACCAAACACTCTTCAGATCACCCCAGTCATCTCACAGACCTGGGAAACAAAGGACTGGCTAAAAGCAGGATTTTACAAAATGTTTTAGCTAATGCTATAGCAAGCCATCACAGACACATTGAAAAGAGCAGCCCTGCTAGACAGTAGTATTCCTCTATTCCTTAGTCATACATTCCTGTAGGTTTGTTTGGATTTTTTGGTTTTTTTTGCAGAGACAGCTGGTGATTTTGTGATAAAATATCACAAAACATTAATTTCTGCTGAACCCACATCAGCTCAGTTCTCAGCTACATCTGCACTGGCACAAAGCATCAGGAGCTTGTACAACTAAAGCACTGAGCAAGGAAGAAGAAACCTAAAACCACTTTCTGAAGCTACAGACACCCACAAATCTGTGACACTTTATTAAAAAAACTAATATGCAAAAAGATGTTTCGTCCACTGGCATAAGTAGCTTAATATTCCACCACTCCAGCCCAGAATATTAAGACTCTTTTCACCTACATTGCTGATTAAAGAGAACCATGTTTCTGCCTTTTTCCATGCTTCCTTCTGCTATCAACCATCACTCTCCCAAGCAAAAAGTGGTAAGACAGGAGAAAATGGCCTCAAGTTGTGTCAGGGGAGGTTTAGATTGGATATTAAGAAAAATTTCTTCACCAAAAAGGTTCTCAAGCATTGGAACAGGCTGCCCAGGGAAACAGTTGAGTCACCATCCCTGGAGGCATTTAAAATGTGCATTGATGTGGCATTTAAGGACATGGCTTAGTGGTGGATTTGGCAAGACTGGATTAACAGTTGGACTGTTAGAAAGGTCTTACAGGTCTTTTTCATCCTAAATCATTTAATGATTCATATAGCATATGATAAACTGGTTGTGAAACTACTCCAAATGAAAACTCTAAAAATTCTCCTAAAAATAATAACTTAAGTGAAGCTTGGAAAAACTGTGAAGCCTCCAGCTGGATCAACCCACCCACTTGGCTTATGTACCACTAGGTGTTGGTAACGAAGCATAAAGTCAGCAAAGCATTTATGTGCAGCATAATTCTTGCTTAAGGTGGATCAATTAAGAAATTTTGGATATGTTCCCAAAAGACCATGCCACTGAAAATTAAAACTGAAAAATGAACAAAACTTTCTGAAGTATTGCTTGTCCATTCCTTTCACTCCCAGGTCTCCTGGTCAAACACATTCCCGTTGCTCACCAGGCAGTACAACTGTTTCTCAAGATCCAGCTTAGGAAAGGTGAAATATCAAAATGAATGCTAAAATAATGTCAAAGTAACACATGATGAGTGGTTTCTTCTGGGCCCATATTCAGAGCCATATCATTGCAAATACTGAGTGAAGTGTTTGAGTGATGAACAACTCGGTGGTGGCTTAACCCCAGGGAGCAGCCACTGATCCTACAGCCCCCTGCTCATTCACCTCTCACAATGGTGAGACATGGGAGAGAACAGCAAAAGCAAAGAAATGTAGGGTCCAGATAAAGAGTTTATTCAGGGAAGAAGAGAGGAAACTGAAGAAAGGAAAACCACCAAGTGATGTTTTCCACCACTCACCAACTGCCACAAGCAGACTGATGTTCAGCAACCCCCAAGCAACAGACACCTGCCAACCCATGAGCCCTCTCAGTATTTTACTGCTGTGCACGATGTTCCATGGCACAGAAAATCCCTGCAGTCACTTTGGACCAGCTGTCCCAGCCATGTCCCCCTCCCAGCTTCTTGCCCACCCCAGCCTACACCAGAGGGGTCCTGAGAGCCTTGACACTGTGCCAGTGATGCTCAGCAATAGCCAAAACACCAGTGTGTTACAACAGTTTTACTCACAAACCCAAAACACTGTCCACGAAGAAAATTAAACCATCCAGACCCAGCATAAACAGGAAATAAAGCCATGCTGGTGATCAAAGTGGAAGATTTGTTCTCTTTCTTTCCCCTTCTTTCCTGACAGCATTAAGTCTTCTGAAGACAGACAGGGAGCAAGCCCAGGGAACTGATCTGAATTTAATCTAGGAATTACCTAAAAACTTTATTCATCTATTTTAGAGAATTATAAAAATTAAATAAAGCCATAGGCCATAAATACTAATGTCTGGCTAAAATAGAACAAGTTGCAATCTGAAAGATGAAACAGCTGTGGGTGGGGAAAAGCAACTCTCATCTCCTCCAAGAACTGGGCTGCAGCATCCTAAGCTCCAGTCTTAGACAAGGGGGTGATGCTTTAACCATCTTAGATTAGGTCACAGAATTAGACAAGCACGTACAAAAATGTGAGGTCAGTCTTAGAGGGGAGAACCAGCTAATTTTCACTCACTCCCAAATTAGACTGCTACTAAGTTAGAGTGTGAAAACACCAAAACCTCCCGTTGATGTTTGACTGATGACAAACAAAATTAATCCTCACAAAGACAACAACTAAATAAGTGTAACCAATGGCATCGTAGACAACAGCAACATTTCCCCCTCCTTTTACCTGTCAGTGTTCTTTGGCTGGTTTGTTCAGAGGAAGAGGAAAAGATTCCTCTGGGTACTTCTAAACTCACAAAAACAACACTGATGTACTAAAACCAGTACTTACTTATCAAATTCTATATTAAATTATGCTTTGATCATTAATTACACACCTTCTATAAGGTAGTCTTCCTGGATGCAATTTCACAGGTTACAGTGTGACTATGATTTTAGAAATTTACAGATTTGCTCAAATAAATAATTGGAACAATTTAAATCCAGAATAAAAGGACGAATCAAGGACATGCTGCTCTTCTAGCACATGGTCAGGAATGAATACACACACAAATCACCAAGCACATGCAGTATAATACCATGGACAGGTAAAAGACAGCAAAACACATAAAATAATAAATATGCCATCCTAAATTCTCTCTTCTTATGTAGCTTAAATCTCAAGAATGTCACTTAAAAACACACACAAGGAGAGTGTGTCATTCTCTTGCATCACAGTAATGGAAAATTATGACAGTAAAACCACCACTGAATCCACAATTAGCATAACCTGAAAATTATCTGCTTCTGTAACTTGTATGGTCTCAACTGATTTTTTAATGCAACAGCAAATACTTTGACAGAAATGTCTTGGTGTCTAAAAAGAAACTGAAGACTAAATGAGAGTGTATATACATATATATACATATATATATATATGAAATACTGAAAATACATTTGAGCATTATCACCCTACAAACGGAAACATTTTAGACACTATATATCAAACATGTTTCCATGTTTTTGGAATAAATCACAAAGTGGAAGGAATAATCCAGAGAAACCATGCATTTCAAGAGAGGAATTTAAAAAATATAAAGTCAGGCAAGTAACAACTGAATTGTATTTTTAATATAGTAGGGTATAGCTTGTTGTGGGGTTTGGGTGGAGGGGTTTATTGGGCTTTTGTTGTTGTTGTTGATTTTTTTTTTATTTTCCTGCTACAATTTTAAAGGTTAAAATTTATTTCAATTTTTCACCTTTAAAACCAGAAAGGTCTGGAAAAACAGTCCTCAGAGAAAAAAAAAATCAACAATAAACAAACAAAAAAATGAGTCACCAACTGAACCCAAAATAATTTCAAGAAACCCATAAAGAAAGTCCCACCAACGACCAACAAAAAACCCCAAAAACATGAAATCACCTAAGAATATGCAAGGACATTGAGGGAATATAGGATTTCTATTTCACTGCACAAATGCATAAGCAATGCACTTACACAATGGCATCTTAAAATGGAAAACATCCAGGTTCACAGTCAGTGTTATCTTAAATGCTACAGCCATGAAGAGGCCATGCACCATTTCTGCTAATTTGGTACATTTCAATAAAGTACCCAAACGGTTTTCTGTTCCTTGCCAACTCCTTTCAAATCCTTAAATGCTTCCTTATATTTCCAGTTTCCAATGGGAACCAACATTGAACAAATAGTCATTAGAATTGCTCTGATTTTACAAATACTCATTAATCTGCTTGGCTGCTTTTTACTATTGAAACACATGTACTTCATACTATTTCCTTCACCTTCTTTTCTTTTTCTAGGTCAGGGTTTTGGTATCAGAACGGGATGCCTTGACATTTCTGACATTACTCAATTGTTATTACAGACCTAATTTCAACAAATAATATTTCCCAATTGAATTTTCTGGAAATGCCATCCCAAGGTTTTGCTGCATCCTTAGTTCCACCAGCATCCTTTTACACCTGTAGTTCATTTATCACCTGACATGTTTCATCCTGCAGCTGAAATCCTCACATAACACCATGGGTGGACAGAGGTTTTTAAAAGCAAGATGACCTTGCTCTTATTCTGTATTCCAGTGACACAAGAACAGCGAAGCACTCAATAAAGAATTTTTTAAAATAAATAAAAAAATTAAGGATAGCATCAATTGGATACCTTCATGGAAAAATGACACAGCAAAAGTGAAGCAGCTCCTATTGCTCTTGTAGCTCAGGCAGATCCATGACAAGGGTCACTCTCAGATCCTGTCTGAGCTGCCAGTACAAACCTCCAGGGTTTTAGCAATACATAACAGGTGACTAAAAAGAGTAACACAAGACTGTCATCTTCTATTCATTAAATGAAACTATCAAGAAGAAATCTAGAAAGGTAACTGTTTTCTGAGTAGAAAACAAATGAGCATGTGTTGCAGATTTCTAATGTCATTCCCTGCGAACTCAATTCTTTGTTCAATGGTATTCAGTAAGTGAAAACTTCTTCTGCTTCAAGACAATAGGTTGTCATCATCTATCAAAAAAGTAAAAAAGACATTTCTTAGATAAAGAATCTTCTTTTAAGTCTTTTTAAATAAGATTTTTTTATATAATCAATCTTTTTTAAGTAAAGAGAGAATGGGGCAATATATATGCTTTAACAGAGATGAAAATTCAAATTTTCATCATCCAGAAGGAAAAGAAAAGAAAGTAGGCTTTATATTGGAGGACTTGTAACAGCAAGCAGTTGCTAAAGAGTGTTATATCTTTTTAATAACTAACCAAACATGTGATCAGTGTAAAAGCAAGAAGCAAATTCTATTGAAGACAAAACTCTACTGAAAATTACTGAAACACAACTGAAAAGCTGTAGTTCCAATATAAAACAATACTTTCCAGAACACGGGAAAATAACACAATATATGGAAATAGTCTTTAATATGGAAATGAAACACTAACTGGTTTTTTGAAATTTTCTTTTAAAATATTTTCAGCAATTCCCCTCAAATACTAAAGGAACTAATAATTTCAAGCAGGATTTCTCAAAGTAGAAAAGGACTGAACAGCAAAACACTCTCTGCAAAAGAAACATTTAAGAGCTAAACAAGGAGGACAGCAAAGAGAATATTAACAGAGGCAAAAATAATGGGAATGACAAGCTCTGTATGCAGAACCTGAAAAAAAGAGGACAACTCATCACATGAAAAGTCACACCACAAACATGAAGTACCATTACTACCATGGTTCTTCCTCTAAAACACATATTCATTTTATTTGAATATTTAGTGTCCATCACAGTTAACATGGCAACATAAAGTTATTTCAGACTGGGAACAAAACCAAAAAAATTATTTCTCTGGAGATGCAGCTGCCTGTTATGGAATGGGGCTGATTGTGTAGTCCTGCAGTCATCCCTGACCTACCTCTGACATAATAAAACAATATAATTTGCCAACTCAGTCATAAAACCAATCTCTCAATCCCTCAGGAGTAAAGTTTTCTGCTGAATTAATGAAACAAACTGAACCCACCAGCTGAAGAAGCTTGGCACAAGAACATGCAGCTGGGAGGGAAGGAGGAATGGGGACATTTTCTTTTAGCAGCAGAAGAGCCTGATTGGCTCTGACCATTTGTCTACTTGCACACTGAGCACTTAGAATGACTTTTCCTAAACTGAACAGGCTTAATGATGTGCATCCTCACACACCTACAGCACAAAGGCAGGAAAGTAAAAACAGACAAAGTTTTAATAAATCACTGAGAACTCCAAGCTGTGTGGTGCAGTTGACACAATCGNCACACACCTACAGCACAAAGGCAGGAAAGTAAAAACAGACAAAGTTTTAATAAATCACTGAGAACTCCAAGCTGTGTGGTGCAGTTGACACAATGGAAGGCAGGGATGCCATCCAGAGGCTGCAAAGATGGGCCTGTGGGAACCTCAGGAAGTTCAACAAGGCCAAGTGCAAGGTCCTGCACACGGGCTGGGGCAATCCCAAGCAGATACAGGGTTGAGAATTGACTGAGAGCAGCCCTGGGGAGAAAGACTGGGACCTGCTGGTGGATGAGAGACTGGACATGGCCCAGTAATGTGCACTTCTAGCCCAGAAAGCCAACTGCATCCTGGGCTGCATCCAAAGCAGCACTGACAGAAGGTTCAGGGAGGGGATTCTGCCCCTGTGCTCTGCTCAGACCCCACCTGGAGTTTTGCAAGCACCTCTGGGCTCCCAGCACAGGAAGGACATGGACCTGTTGGAGCAAGTCCAGAGCAGAGCCATGAAGATGATCAGAGGGCTGCAGCACCTCTCCTGTGCAAACAGACTCTTCATGGACACATTGGAGTTGCTCAGCCTGGAGAGGAGGCTCCAGGAAGACCTTAGAGCAACCTGCAAGTACCTAAAGGGGGCTACAAGAGAGCTGGAGAGGGACAACGTCCAAAGGCTTGCAGTGAAAGGACAAGGGGAAGCCTTCAGACTGAAAGAGAGCAAGTTTAGACATCACAAAGAAATTCTCTGCTGTGAGGGTAGTGAGGCACTGGAACAGGGTGCCCAGAAAAGCCATTGATGCCCCATTCCTGGCTGGATGGAGCTCTGAGCAACCTGGTCTGGAGTGGAAGGTGTCCCTGTCCATAGCAGGTGGTTGGAACTATATGGTTTTTAGGGTCCCTTCCAACACAAACCACTCCATAATTCTAACTCAAAACCACAAAAATCAGTTCTTCAAATCCAGAAGACAATAGCATACCATCTTAAAGAAATAGGTGTCAATTAGCCTAATTCCAGTTTCCAGAAACTAGATACAACTAACAACTTTAGCTAGATACAACTATCAACCACCTAGAAAACAAAGAACTAATAAACATGGCCATGGGAAAAAAAACCAATCAAGTCAAACCAACCTTTGCTTCTATGACTGGATAGGCTTTTCCAGAGGACCAGTAGACATCCTGACATTTGGCATCTGCATTGTTTTCTAAAAACTGCTACAGAAACACGGTCTAGTAAGAGCAAACTGTTTTGTCTGTGCTCACACACTTATCAATATGAAAGGACCAGTTTTGTGGCAGGCAGGATCCTTCCTTTGAACACAGTGTATCCTCATGAAACCCACTGATGTCACAACACTGCAAGTCTATTACAGGAAAGGATCACAATTAACAAGGTCTCAAAACTGGAGAGGGAGTCTGAACACAAAGGATATAATTCAATTTAAACAAAAGCAAGAACTACACTCACATATATATTTAATGAGCTGTATGAAAATGAAAAGGGGAGTGACTCAGTGAGCAGGAGCTGCTGCTACAGCAGATCACAAAGTGCTCTGAAAAAAGGAAGAAATAGATAACTAAGAACAGCAATTTGCAAGTAATTTGCAGCAATCTTCTCGTAGTCCTTGATATCAATACACCAGGCAGACACTGTGCATTTTCAGTAATGTATTTTAAGAAAAAATAAGGATGACTGAAGCATAAGGGGAGAGCAGTAAGACCAGTAAGGGTATAACATGTAACTGTAGACTGAAATAACTCGAATTACTTAATCTAGAGAGGGGAAAAAAAGCAGCTGTTAAGCAATTTTCAAATATAGAGAAAACTGAAAAAAAGGATAAATTGTTTGCTTTGTCCAGTAAACATCAGAATAAAAGGGTAAGAGGACAAACAAGAAAAAAAGATTTTACAACGGATTTATTTGGAAAGAGCAGAATCATCTCGAGATCTCCCACAAACACATCAGACAAAGACTTGTCAGATATGGCTTAAAAAACAGCCCATCTTGTCTTGAAGCAGGGGAATTGTTGGGTACTGTGCAGCATTCTACTTCATCTGTACTAAGAAGCTGCCTCTGGGACAAGACAGTAAAATCAATGCAGTAAGTACTGATCCCATTAAAAGGCAACTCTGAGCTCTGGGGTTTCAGCAAGGCAATAAAAAATTACACTTGCCCGGCATGAGAACACATTAATGAGTTCAAAATATTAACATTTGTCTCAACAGCACTAAATAGCTTAACTGAAGTGATGTAAGCTGCAAGGAAGTGGCAAAAGCTGATTATTTACGTTCTTTAAAATCCTCCTAGGAACCTGACAAGACTCACAGCTATCAGGTAACTGATGCAGCTCTTGCCATCTGCACAAATGACAGAGCCCAGGGAATGTGCAGTACAAAAGACAGTTTTTCACCACCCAAAGGACTGACTGGCTACAAGGATATCAGACTAATTTTGTTCTGCCCAATTGCAGAAACAGTCTCACTGAGCCTTACAGTCGGTTCACAAACAGATGTTCCACTAACACAAAAAAACTTTCAGGAGTACGTAAGCATAGGCCCAGCCTAGGTGATGAAAACCTTCCCAATTCCCCTCCCTGCAAAATTTAAAAGCTAATTCTCATTAGACAGAACCAGTTGCAAATACCTCTCTCCTGTGCCCACTGCACACATTCTCACTAATTTCTGTCCCTTGTAAACAAGCAAAATTGCATTTCTCCTGACAAAGGTATACTGGGAAGGAAGCTGAAAGGAGTTCATCTTCAACGCTACAATTGTGAAAACTAAGTAAATTACTTGAGAGATGCAGACCTTCGAGGTAAATTTTGGAGAACTCTAATTTTGACTTTAGCAACAGAATTTACTGTGAAATCTGCCTCTTGCCACAGAACTCAGTGACTTAAAAATATGCATTACTTAAAACCCAGGAAAAAAAAAAAGAACCCCCACATCTGTCACAAAACAGGAGGTGAAAGACAAAGTACCACAAGGATCAACTTGAAAAATAAAAACTGGTAAGACAATCCATAATACTTTTCCATTTCAGGCTTAGCTCATCCTTCTTTCTCCTTTTTTATTATTTTTAATACTTTTCTAGACCTCTTTAAATACTTCTATTTGTCAGACTGATGTGCAACAATGAGTTCTCAGAAACATCCAAAGAATCTCATATACCAACCAGAGCTTCATTTCAGTGCTTTAGTTACAATTAGCAAAGGAATACCCAAGTTTCTTAAGGCTTATTAAGTCCAAGATATATACTCAAAGCAGACTTGATAAAACCAACTTCCTACTTAGACCTCAAATACAACTCCCTCCTCAACTGAAACGATACAACCTCTGCTAGATGTTGCTCAGGACAACAAGGAACACCACAGTAAAAAGCCTGTGCAATGCAGAAACATAGAAATTAAATGCAATTACAGTTTTATCAAAATATACTGCAACACGGTATTAGAATCTCTAGAAGATTCTAGAAGGACTCAACGAGACGGGAGAATGTTCTCAATCTGCACAAAACGTCAGAAAGGAGAATACAAAGCCAAGAAAACATTTCCACTGTAGCAGACCACGTGAATAAAAACAAAATAAACAGCCAAAATATAAGGAAATAAGGAAAAATAGAATCAATAACTAGGCAATCAAGATACTGACTTAAATATTCCAGCAAACAGGGATGCTGCACAGAAGATGATTTAAATCTGATGTATGTCCACACACATTATTTATACACTACATCCCTTAGTTAGCAAAAATACAAGGAGCCAAGTGTTTTCTGTCAAGCAACCAAACTGAGAAGTGATAAAATGCCATGAGAACTAAGGAAAAAAATGAGGGAACACAACAGGAAAAGATAGCAGAGCTAAACCTCCAGCCAAGTGAAAGAGACCACAGAGCTGATCAGCTGAACGCTGCAATAACAGAGTTTGGCTTTGTTCATCTACCACAGCCTCTCTCTGCTCCTCCTTCACTGACACAAAAATGGGAAACCATCATCTCAAACCAAATGAACACAGGACTGCTTTAACTACAGATATTGATGGTACCATTGTAAGCATTTATTCTATCCTTTTAGTAAAATAATTCTACTGTAATTTACAACAATAACATTTGGGCTTTTCTTAACTATTTCTGAACTCTATTCCTAGCAGACAGCTATGCCCGTGTTAATGTTGCCCAGGACAACTAGCTGGAGTTAAGGAATATATTTACAAAGACAGATCCAGCTTTTCTTATATAAAAAGGCCAAAGACAGAGCAGCTCTGGAGAGCTGCCCATAATATGTTCTGTGATTTTTATTACTAATGATTCAGTTTACATACTGAAAAAACCCCAGTGACTGCAGTACACAGAATATTCATATTCCATAACAGCAGATATTTTCTTAGCCAGCACTGCAAATATTCTTGTATTTGAACTCTTCATAACTGTCTCAAAAGTGAAGATTAAAATAGTTTAAATCTGATCCATACAACATCTAAATTCACAAACGAGGGAGCTAAAAGGGTAATTGTGAGATAAAGTCGACATAATTGAAAACAGGATTGAGTTTCTTCATAAATTGTTTCACACTCCCTGTAGAGGCTTTATGCAATAACCTCACCACCAAGGTGAAAATCTGAATTTTTTTTTTTTTCCTAAAAACCTGTAATAAAAATAATTTCTATGCAACAGAAATGTGTATTTTCTACAGCAAGTTAATAAATAGCAGAGGTGATGTTTAAAGAGTAGCTGTTAAGAGAGCATACAGACATTTCTCTCCAGAAAATTTAAAATTAAAATATATTCAAAAGCTGCCTCTCATTCTGCCATGTAACTTAAGAGCTTTCCAGAGAATACAACCAACTGGGGAGAAATGCAAAGGGCTAAGGACCAAATCAGCAGTCACATAAATCACCAAGTTCTCCTTTAAGGATGGATTTAGAAGACTCAAACTACAAATGCAGCTAGTTTAATTGTGCTCTTCACAGGTTTTAGGTATAACATTGTATTAAAGCATTTCAGTTTTATGAAGAAGTTCATACAGGTAAACTAAGTTCAGATGCCCAGAAAGCCACAGCTAAACCATTTTAACCCTCCAAAACTCAATTAGTTAAGCTTCAGCTACAGAAACAAATCCAAAGAGACCTACACACACAAGCATGCAAACACTTCCCCTTCCCCTCCAAAAATCCAATTTTATGTCTCAGTTAACAATTTTATGTGTCTTCTTTTCTTGAATGCTGTAATGAGAACTGACTCATTACCTAAGGAAATTCCTTGCTTCTAGTCTTCTGTGTCATCCACACAGCACAGCTCATCGCAACTATTCTAAAAAAACACTCCATTCACAGTTGTTTGAAACCATTATATGACTTTAGAAAGTAAAATGTATAACCTCTTACCTGAGCATGAAAATTTGACATAGTCGTTGTCTCTATATCTTTCTTTCCCAAAATCTCCATTTTCACTGGTGAATTGGGAAAATTAAACGAAAAGTAGTCTAAAAAGTCAGGTAAATAAGTAGCTGCCCCATGAACAATACCCATTACATAGTAAGCTGCACAGTTTTCATTTTCACTAAAAACCAGACCCACAAACTCTTCTGCAAATCTCTCCATCTCCACAGGAGACAAGTGGGAGAGTTCATTACTGTAGGCATGGATAACTGATGCACCTCCGTTAGGCTGGTGCTCAATATGAATCAGCTGTTTGAACTCCAATGTGTCCAACCTTTTGAGTTTATTTTGAACCCGTGGCTCCTTTAACGAGACAAATGGAAACTCACTGTTCTCTGGTATCTTGGACTCACAGTCCTTCTTGGGATCCATATTTTTCCCACTGAAATCCTTAAGATGATCATCCATGATGCCTTTGGCTTCCTGATCCTCAATATCAGAAACCAATCCTGAGCAGATGGTCTGAATGGATTTGCTGTACATTTTTGGACGCTTCCTCTTCTCGTTCTCTTTATGTTTCTTTTTCTTTTTCTTCTTAACTTTTTTAATCTGTAGCTCTTCTGCATTGGTTTTTGGTTTCTCCTTCCCACCTGTTCAGAGTTAAAAAAAAAGATCTCTTAAGAATGTTTATATAGAAAATATGCATTTAAAGACTGGGATTCAAAGTTACCAAACCCTCACCACGGCACACAAAGACCAGAGACCAAAAGCAAGGCTCACAATGTGTATTTTACCAAAAGTGAGGAGAGTAAGAGACCTGCCATGGTCATATTATGACTGACAAATAAGCTGAGACAAGGGAAGGCACCACAACCACCCCAGTTTCCTGAGGCTGCTTTCATGATCAGTCACAGTCCATGGTGCCCTTGAACTGGTCCCCAGCAGTTACTGTCCCAGAAAGTCCAGAGCCATCCCAGGACAGCTGTCCAACACTGCCAAACAAGGCCCTTACAAACCATCCATGGAATCAACACTCAGCAGAAGCTGTCCACAAGATGCCACTGCCAGAACCCACCCTGTCAGGGGGGTTTACATGGGCTTTACATGGTCATGCTTTCACAACTAGATAAACTTTGCTGAAATACATGTGGGAACATCTAAAAACTGACCCCGTGCGTATTAAAAAAATAAATAAAATTACAAAACAAAACACACATTAAACAAAACATTCACAAAACAGAAACTAGCTTCAAGTTCACATAATAAGGAAGCTGAAGTAAACACAACTGTCCTAAAGGCAGAAAGTACTCATTTGGGGATAACATGTCAAAGTGACTCCCAAGGTAAATGTTCTCCCTCATTTTAAAGTATTTTTCTTCGAGTGCTTTTGTGGTTTTCCTTTTTTGCAAGTAATAGAAGTGGCTGCCAAAAAAACTAGCACTACACTGCCCTAAGATCAAGCAGTCAAAATGATTTAGCACATAGTAAAATGAAGTTAGTGGTTCTGTTTCAGCATGGAATTATATTTACACCAAGGGATTCAAGACCAGTAGGTTCAAACACAGAAGCTTAGAAGTTTAGAAATTGTGTATATCATGGCAAGACTAAACAATCTGAAATTCAGAAGAGTTAAGGTAGCCAAGTCTCTACTACCATGCTAGAGTAGACTATTTTCCACTTGTAATCCTCAGCTCAAGTAACTCACAAGAATCTTTAAAAAAAAAACAAATAAAAGGACACCACAACTGTTGGTGCATGCAATCACAAATTCTTGCTGATGGTTAAAAGGTATGGACATGGAAGATGCAGATACTGGAAGGAGAACAAGCAATTAAGACACTTGTGCCTGAGCCTCTCGAGGTCTGTGCCAGCAGCTGAATATCCCCTGAATTCCCAAAGTGGAGGCAATCAGTTATCTGCCTGCATTCTATTTTCTCATAGAAGGGGGAGGGAGAAGTGCCCTGAAGTCACCTCATTTCTTACTTAGCCAAGGAAGGAAAGGGGCTTTTCCTTTCCAAACAAGGAAAAGGGCTCTAGGATTTCTTAACCTAATTCACACAGTTAATAACCGTGACCCCTTTCACTCCAAATCAGACTTACCACGGCACACTCTCTGAACACCATTTCACTTTTAGCTAACCAAGTTCAAGTGTCAAAAGGCAGAGTATTCACATGGAAGTCTGTCCTTTCTTTGGCTAAACCTCTGCAACAGGGCTGCTTCATCTGGTAGATGCAACACTCACCACTTCTTTGTTAACATCTTCCTTCTGTCACAAGTCTTTAAGCCTAGTGGGCATGAAAATACCAGGAAGAGCAGCAACTAAGGTACAACTAAGTACCTCAGCCTTAGGAGCCCTGAAAATTGTTCAGTGAGGGTGGCAGGGTACTTGAGTGAAATGCCATGACCTGACAAAAGTTACCTGCTGCTCACACTCTAGGGTATGGCAATGGTGTCATTCTGGCACCAGCTCCATTCAGGGGGGGAAAAAAACCCAAAGAAATGGTTTGTGACACTGGGAAGTTATGTATTACAGGCCTTGAAATCTCAATCCAAATCTCAAACTACAGGCTCAGAATAGACAGTTTTTCCCCTCCTCCTGACTGCAGATATACACAACCAGAAAGGATCCATAAGTATACAGCTACTTCAAGCTCTTAAAAATGCTTCAACTCAGCATTTTTCAATTGTTTCACTTTAAATACAAAGATTTGACACTATATTGATAGATATCACAGAAGTCAAGCATTTTGAAGATATTATATTGTCTGAATATAGAAAACACTTAATTATAGCACCAAATGCTGGAGCAAGGTGATGCAGGAGGAAGCAAGAGTTACCTGTCAACCCACTCCATTTGTTTTTAAACAGAGTTCAGATTTTTGTTGGAACTACTCACTCAGACCTGTGACTTCATGAACAGTAGGGAAAGGATGGAAATTCATATTCACTGGGGTGCAAGCAGCAGTAATATAAATGGTAACAAACACAACCACTTCTAAGTTCACAGAAAGAAGCTGTTTTCTATGGTAAGAGCCAAACTGCTCTCTCCTACTTGAGCATGTCTATAATCACCAAAGAAAATCCTAAGACAACTGAAGATCAGCACCTATATGCTCCTGCTGAACAACCAGCTATTAAACTACATTCCACCATTACTAGCTGAAATGTAAAGTACTTACATAAAAGATAGGTATGAATCTGTATCTGTTGCAGACTACAAAAATTGTTGACTTCTGCTCCTACAGTACAAGAAGGAAGATGATCTGATTTCCCCTTTCAACCTGCCCCATTCCCCGTCTCTGATTCGACCTTCAAGAAGTTCTATTAACAATCAATTTAATTCAACTGCTCCTGTAATATGTGGTGGCTGTTTCTTTAACCCATCATTTAATGTATTTCACAGATGCAGCTATGCAATAAAATTTTAAAAACAAACAAAAAACCCAACCCAACCCAACCACCACAAATCCACTACTAAACTACAGAACAGCCTTCCTTATAGAGGTGATCAATGCCCCAAGCCTGTCAGTGTTTAAGAGGCATTTGGACAATGCCCTTAACAACTTGGTTTAAGTCTTGGTCAGCCCTCAAGTGTTTGGGCAGTCGAACTGGAGGATCATTCTAGGTCCCTTCCAAATGAAACAGTCCATTTCTTCTAATCATCAGTAAGCAGCACTCAAAAGAGCACAGCACAGTCTTGAAAGCAGTGGCAGCAGTGCCTTTAAGACAGCAACAACAAAACAAACCCGGTATAACACAAAGTCAGATAGATGGCATTTAAATCTGTCTCAAATTATGTACAGTTCACATGAACATTTCCAAAAAGCTTTGTAAAAGCATTGTAAAAGTTTTATTTAACTTGGTATACTTCTATGGAAGCACTTAAAACCTTAGGAGGAATTACACGAAGACATTTTTAAAGTGAAGAACATTGATCATTCTCTGTGTTTGTTTTCATACCATCTCTGTGAAACCTTCAGGAGGGATAAAAACTCTTAACTACATGATCAAATAATTCTTCTTCTGGTATACAACAGTCTTCTTTCCAGCTTGAAATTTTCTGCTCAGCTTTAAATACATGTATTTTAATATAGACTGTTTTAAACACAAAATAAAAGGGTTATGCCATTCACACATATATCAGTAGTACAGTTCATCATTGCACACCTTCACAAATCATGGTAAGTTGCAAAACCTATGCCCACAATTTGGAATAAAATATTTGCTAGCAGCTTCTCATCTCTGAGCACAACTCTCTTCCACAGAATGTTCTGGATCTCTATTTATAAAATGATGGAACTGAGACCAGTTTTAATTCTGAAACACTTGGAAACCAAGGGACCAACAATCACTGAAAGAGCAAAAGGCTGTATATAACAAAAAACACCAGAAGATCTGTGATGGAAAGTAGCAGGGAACCCTGAACTGCTACTGGCAACTGAAAGAGAAAAATGGTGAGTGTCTATCCTTGGGAGACAAAACATGAATCCCTTCTCCAAGGACCTGAGCTACTGATACCACTGCAGAGGGGAAAAAAGCCTTAAAACACAGAAATCAGAAGATTAAAAGGATTCCAAATGGGATTTTTTCAAAAGGTTACTAGAATTAAAGACTTTGAAAAAAAATAGCAGACCAACAAGAGTAAAACTTAGTTCTCTAAAACCACTTCAAGCAGGAATTAGGTAACACAGCTTCAAAAATTGCTTAGTTGTCTTCAGTCTTTTTCACACCAGCTTTTGCTACTGCATGCACAAGACAAATTCTGTCAAGAACTCCATTTCATTTCCCCACTGCCAGCAAATGATGTATTTACAGAAAATTACTTTTAGACACTTCATACATCATATTTTTAAAAAGTTTGTATTTTTAAATTTATACACAACTTATAAAATGAAACTGTATACTAGAGATTGAAAAAATGTGAAATTTGTAATAATTAGTTCATCCCTCAAAAGGATATGACAGAGCTGAGCAATGTATGAGCTCAGTGCCAGCTGATCCAACCCCCAGTCTCCTCTGCCAGTGCTCCTGGCACACAGTCCTGCACTGCTCCTGCTCATCTGATTGCAACTTCATGGCTCAGCAGGAAACTGCTCCCTGTGCTGCTCCATCAGTGAACAGGACAGTTCATGGCACTGTCAGGACTTAAAGCACAAAGACCACTGAGAGCAGGACAAGGGGTACCAGAATCCACCTCTGTTCAGGGCACCAAACCATCTGAGCTGCTGAGCTGCCTCCCACACCTTCTCTGTCCACCCCAGCACCAAATAAAGCTCAATTTTTAGGATGAGGGGGGGCAACCTCACTCAACAGGACCAATTTCTTAGCAAATCTTAATAGAAAGTTTTCTAACCCAAAAGCTTGAAGTTGTAGATTTAACACTGTAGTTATAAAATTACCTTTTAAAGGTAACATTTTAGTTCATGGAACTATAATATGGATCAGATTACAATTTTCTCCATCTCTCCTTATGCAGTGAGTGTGGGTGGTGCTGTACAGTGCTTGCTCTCCATACTGCTTTGACTTCTGCATATGCCCAATTTTAGAATATTTATGTTCAATTACTTCAGCACACAGACAGTTCTTCCGACAAATACAAACACAAAATGGAAAACTGATTTCCAGAAGTGGTATTTCTCTGCAAAGCTTGAAACAAACGTGACAGAAAGAGAAGGAAGCACATTTCTAGCCTAAGGCTTTTGCTCTGATGAATTTCAAAGATCCACTCTGAAGCAGGTGTTTAAAGCTGCTCAGAAGTTGCAAATACTTCAAGAGCAAAAGGAGTTTGCTGAAATACTGGAATTGCTATCAGCAACGTCCAATAAATACTTTCATCTTCTTCTTCTTCTGCATTAGCTGTAGAGAGGAGCAGAAACACTCATTCAGTCACTCCTCTGCTGTATACAACAAAATACTCTAAAGTCAAATGTGCTGCTTCTTCCAAAAGCAGTAACGCTGCTTTGACACTTGGCTAATGGACACAAAAAATGAGCAGCTGCTTTCCACATCTCTCTAGGGCAGCGACTGAGCTGCCCCAGAGCAGACACACAGAATTTGGTGAAAACATAAGTAAGCAATCCAAAAGGATCCCAGCACACTGAGATATCCAAACTACTTTGTTTTAAGGCAGACTTGGCAGCAGCAGTGCACTGCTTGATGCAAGCTGATTTCACCTCTTACTGCTGAGGCACACACTCACAACCCAAAACTGCCAAGGCAGGTGTTCCAGAGAGGCTTCACCAGCACACACAGTACAGGTGTGCACACACATGTGACTCCTGGGATTTAATATCACCCATTTTGAAGTGCATGGCATCTTTGTCTCTGTGTCCTGACACGCATTTAGACACAACAGGCACTGAACCACCCATAAATAAAAAGCTTTTCCCACTGCATGGCATGGAAACGTGAGACAGAAGTTAACAATCTGCAATTGTGACTCAGAGAACTGTTCTAGGACCCCAAGAATGAGAAATTACAGGGACAGGGGCTGGCTAAAAAAAACCCTCAGCACCCACATCTACAAGAACTTTCCCCTTGATCTGATGTTAAAAAGCAGACTGAGCTCACACTTTACTGGACTATTAAAAAACCAAAGAACAGCTTCTGCTCTTATTTGGCTAGCAATATCTGCACAAGGATAGAGTTATAGAACTTGCACCATATCATTAAAGAAATTAGAAGAATGGAAGTTATGTTTATTCTGTTCATGTATGTACATACTCAGCAGTATCAGAACTATTGCCAAACAACTTTTACCCTTCTAGGTATGTCAGGCCTTACGTACCACACATAGAAAAATAATTCTCCCATGCACAAATCTATAGGAATGGTAGCTCTTTCCAGGTAACTCAGCACATCTTAGTTCTTGTGGTGCCACAATATCCTTGTCACTCAGAGCATGGGACTTACTGCTATGGACTGAGACTCAGAACTGTTCAAATTTCATGCAAGTAAGCCAAGGCTCTGTTATTACAAGACGACACATACTTGTAATTGAAACTGATGCTAAACAGCCTGAACTCTGGTTAACTACAGACACCTTCCAAGTGTAAGTTTTTACAAGAAGTCAGACATTACTTTATTTTGTATTTTGTCCATTTGATCTGAAATTTTAAATAAGCAGAGGCCATGAATAAAATGCTTTATTCAGTTGTTTCAACCAGAGCAGTGCTTCTCAACTTGGAGGTCACAGACACTAGAATTATTAGCAGGAGGACTTTAGACATCCTAATACAAAAGCCAAAAATTAATAACAACACTAAATGGTTTGTTTCCCACAGTTTTTCAGTTGACAGGAAGGCACAAATATTTTTAACAGCAACCAGTAATTAAAATCCATTTTCACTTACTCCCTTTAGGAGAACCCAGTCAACAAAATTTAACACTTTTGCATTTTATTGATGTACCACAAGTCTTTGCTTCAAGCTCCAGACCCCCAGCTCCAGCAAAAAAAACACTTCAAAGCTTTACAGTCCAGCTTTCCCTCCAGTTGCCACTTGCTCCATCTCATTTGACACGTTTTACCCCCTACTCATCCACTTTATTGGTATAAGTTGGGAACTTGGTGCATAAGGACTGTGAAGCAAACTCACTATTACAGACAAATCAGTGTGGTGAGCTGTGTGCTCTGTACTCTTATCTCAGTCTTACTCATGCCCTCAATATCCCATCAACTAAAGTGCATTGCATACAAATCCTGAACACTTTCCCTAAAGATACACAAAGAAAAAATACAGTGGACAGGAAAAAACATGCAGTATGACTCAGGTCTCATGTTCAATACACTGATTTTATACTAGTGAAAAACTCACCTATAAAAAAATTAAACAGTTCATAAGAAAGTATAATTGTCATTTCTTCCAGAAGAATTAAGCAAAATAAAGCTTCAGGAAACAATTTGTACTTACATATGTTTATACCAGCAAAATAAAATGTTCATTTTCAGTTCTTTCCTGCATTTTGGCATTCAATAAACCAAGGCATTTAATCTTGCAAAAACACACAGTAAGAATTTCTCCTACTGCATTTTTAGCAGTTGCTGTGCTCAGATATAAATAATCAGAAAAACAAGACTGACCGTTTTTTTTCTAAAATAAAACCAGAACTGAGACTGTTTACAAATAAGCCTATTAATCATTTTCCTTTTTGCAGGACCTTCAGTAACTTTGTCACATCACATTGGTACAAATTTCTTGCACGAAACACTCAAAATTTCTAGAAAGGAACTATTTACGATGCAATTTTTTTTGAAAAATAAGATTAAATCACTTACAGTTTCTGAATTTTTAACAATATGCATGTGCCAAGAAGCTTTTTTCTGAAAGCTAAGCTCTTCCTTCCACATAGCAGATAGAGAGACATAAAGGTAATTACACAGCCTTATTCTACAGAGAATACATCTTTAAGTGCAAAAGGATGACAAAAATACCTTTTCATTCTAGGTTCATAAGAAAAGCCATGAGACCCTCTGAAAGAGCCTCATTTCCTTTAGCAGCCTCAAGAACAGCAAAAACACCCTTTTTAAGAATTGCCCTTCTCCAACACAGTTGGAGAAGTTTTATCACTGCTTTCAACAGAACGCCAACCCAAGTTTAGGCAGATGAACAGCTCACATCCCTGAGCTTCCCAGTATAAATAAACTCTTCCACATTCAGCTTAGAGCACCAAAATTAGGCTTATGCACCAGCTCTCCCTCAAAAGGCAGCAGTCCCTCAGTCCTGACCTCCTCTGTAACAAGTCACCTCTGACCTTGGGCAGCCAGTTTAGCTGTCTGAAGTCACGTAGGCTGCCATCTCCACCCCCTCAACCAAAGTCAGTCACAAACAGATGGTCAGAGCAACATTTTACAACAAGATATGGATCTAATACCTAGAAGAAGGAAATAAGCTGTCTTTAGGCACTGTACTGTTGGTCTCTCAACACACACACATAACCAAAAAAAGAAACACCAACCGCAAAAGCAAAAAAAGAAATGGAAAGCAGATTCATTCCAAAACTTTGTTCCGAAGCCCACACAGTAAATCCTAAGCTCAAAACAATAGGGCCTGAAGCTTAACTTTTGCTACACAGGAAGAAGACACCATTAGACAAAGAATTACTATTCAAAAAGGTCACAGAGACACCGACCACTGATACACCTAAAAAACTGCATCTTAAAGCACTTCTGCCTTTGCTCTCTCTTGCCCAGGATGTGAAGTTAAATCAGTCAGACAGCTCAGGAAATGTCACACAAACCTCACAGCATGTACAATCAGATTTTGGAGGCCCACAGAAGACACCAAGCTGCTGTTCTGAACAGGATACAAACCTTGTGGAGATGATCTCTCTGCTCTAAATAACTGACTGCTCTCCTGACTCGGTCCCTTCTTTCCCTGAAACAAAGTCAATTTTGCAGGATACTGGCAAACCAAACATAGCTTCTACAAAACACTTCACCACCAACACCTCAAAGAAAACCTAAAACGTATTTGAGAGAGAACAAGTCAAGTGAAACAAGGATAAAGCATCTAATGCACTTGTAGTGCTGTTTACTGTGAAAATAACCTATCCTGCTACTCAGCAGAGGTGCTCTAACAGAGTCCCTGGGCATATGCACTTTTACCTTAACTTGAAAATAAAGGCTCACAGCCTCATCAGGTATCATGTATTAGAGCAGTGTAAGATGACTTGCTGTCTTTGCAGCTTCCACCTCATGTGCTGAATGGCAACAGAGCCAGGACCCAGTGTAAAAAAAGGCTGTTCCACAAACAAGGCCTGAAGAATCCACTGTTGAGGCAGATAACTCAACCAATGGCTTCCTCCCATGCTTGGCAAAGACAAGTCACACCTGTCCTTCTCACAGAAAGTCTCCAGCTTACACATTCCTCATGCTCAAAGCAATACCTTGAGATCTGATAAACACAGGTTTTCAGCTGTCATCGTTGTTAATACAGTTACTTGTGTGTAGAGCGTACTACGTGATGTAGTAATTACAGAGTTCTGTACCTCTGACCTCATGAAAATTCTGAAGTTCAAGTTTTGATTTAAGGGTTTCAGTTTCTGGTTTGTGAATTAAATCCTACAGCAGATACAGCAACAGAAAAACATCAGGAATTTGTTCCTAACCTCAAAAGCAGAGTCCGAAAATAAAAGAAATCCTTGGTCTACTCAAATAAGCAACACCCTCATAAAAATCTGACACAGCATGGCCTAGGTGAAGGTGGTTCAAGAACTGGCTTTGCTGCTGTGCTCAAAGAGTTGTGAGCGGCAGCACAAAGTCCAGCTGGAAACAGTCACCACTGGGGTAATCCAGACCTTGATACCTTGTGCCAGGATTGTTCAGCATCTCCATCAATGGCATCACAGGACAGAGCCCACCCTCAGCCAGCTGCAGGTGATACCAAACCGGGAGGAGGAGCTGATGTGCCAGGGAGTTGTGCTGCCAGGGAGAGGGACCTCATGAGGCTGTAGAAATGGGCCAACCTGGGGCACTCCTGAAGTTAACAGAGGGACTGGCAAAACCCTGCAGCTGGGAGGAACAACCTTGTGAAGCACAGGCTGATGACCTACATTCCTTTCCATCAGCTATTTCTGCACATTGATGAGATCCCCCTTGAGCCTCCTCTTCTCCAGGCCTGTCAGTCCCAGCAGTCTCTGCCTTTCTTCATACAACAGACACAGTTTGTGTTGGAATAGACCCTCAAAGACCATCCAGTGCAACCTGCTGCAATCAGCAGGGGCACCTTCAATTGCATCTTGTGGCTCAGAGTCCAGTCCTTCACCTGACCTTCAATGCTGCCAGGGATGGGACATCTGTCACCTCTCTGGGCAACCTGTTCCAGTCTCTTACCACCACCATCATAAAAAAATCTTCCTTATATATAACCTGAATCTAGTTGTCCAGAGACACTGTGGTGCCTCCACCCCTGGAGACACAATCTGACAGTCCTGGGCAAGCTGCTCTAGTTGATCATCCCTGGAGCAGGTGGACCAGGTCCCTTCCAACCTCAACTACTGTACCATTCTAAGACCCAGTGGAGGCACAAGCCACGTGAGAACGTGACCTTAACTACATTCCATCACAGAAAATAAAGGTGAACAAACTAGCCAAAATTCAGGTGGCATGTTACATACAAGTTTTTATTATTTGACAAAGTTCCTGAATTATAACTCCTTAATTACTCCGTTTTGTACAATTAAGGTTACACATAAAAATGTAACTCCACAATACACAAAGTGATAAGCTACATCTCCTCTGCAGTTATTGAAGAATCACTAATATTATTCCTTGAAGTACCAGTCTTTCCTCCTACTGTATGTGCAACACTGTGGTGATAGTTTTATCTTTAATCTCCAGTATCTAACACAGTTGACAACAAAATTAACATCTACAGTCAGGTTTTAATTTGCAATTCTCCTACCAATTAACCAGAGAAAATGGCATAGGTTAAATGAAAAGCATAGTATTAAAATACACCACAAATACTGTAAGCACTAGAAAAACCACTACACAGTTTGAACCTACCTTTCTGCAATAATTTGATCTCTCCATTTTCTTTCTTGATTTCATTCATGATTTTGTGCTTCTTCTTTTCTTTTTGCTTCTTTTCCCTTTCTTTAACTTTGTCTTTGATTTGAGCTGAAATGCAAATATTTCACAATTAAGCAGGAAGAGAAAGCTAATTATCACATACAAGTTTCATATTACTCTTATGCAAGCTCTATTAAGAGGATATAAAGGAGGAGTTACAAGGAAATCCCAGTACTTACAAAATGAAAAGCTAATATTTATCTGTTGCATAATCCAACATAAGCTTCTTTAACTCAGAAAAGTTTTGTTTCTGTTAGGAGCTGTGTGCAACAACACACCAAGTTAACCATATACAGTTAGTTTTTGCTTACTCCTACACCTTCTGCTCTTATTTTGAATCTGCAGTCAGCTCATTTCTTGAAATTGGAATTACATGCATTACATAAGAATTGGGGGGAAAAAAAAGAGTACAAGTTGCACTTTCTTGGGTGCATATCTATACTGGAAACCTCATGTATCTATACATACTCTGAACTTACAGGCTTTTGCAGGTAGCTTGGAATGATGACAATCTGTCAGCTGAAAAACCTTTTTTATTACATTCACCAGCTAATGCATTAATAGCAGTCACATATAATTCATAAAAACATGAAATGTGCTGTATTCACACAGCAGATTTAATTCCCTGGTGCTCCCCCTGCTTACCTACAATCAGCAACAGCTTACCTAAGCAGTCTCATTATTCATTTACTTTCCTGTCAAGTCACTCCAGGTTTTTAAATCCCTGACACAGAAAGCAGAGCCTTTAGGCATGCTTTCTGCATGTAAAATACTAGACCTAGAGGAAATAATCATTTCAAGCAGTCATCTTTTCAAGCCAAGTTGAGATTCACTTATGAGGCCAAGCATTTAGAGAAGTCAGATTTTACTAGGCATATATGCACTGCAGCCAGCACTCCATGCCTAGTTTCCTGGCCTGAAGCCAGCCAGCCTGCTCCAAGAGTTTACTGGGCTTTTTAACCTCCACAGGGAAAGAGGAAATCTGATTTCAAGCTTCTACATAATGTTATGCTTCAGTAATACAACTGAGAGACAGACCTGATGTTTTATTCATGGTACTTGCATTATAAACCCCAAGTGGAAGCAAAGAAATCCAATTACTCTTCCTTAAGCATTCACATTAAATAGAAGCAGCAAGTATGTTCACTACTAACAAATCAGAAATACTCCTCAGAACCAAACCAAACCAAAGAAAGGCCTCTAGCAGGCAATGTAGGGTGACCCCCTAACCAAACTGCTCATGAAGCATCTTACAAAGGTGCCAAGACTTGACAGAATCCACATGAATGAATGCTCCAATAATGATTCCATAGCATTCCTACCTTTCCTCTTAGGAGAATTCTAACAAGGATACAGAACTCAAAGCCTTGCAGTTGTTAGGGTGAAGCCAAGAGAGAGTCTTAAGAAAGCAAATAAAAACCAAGAGATGGCAATTGAGGTAAGTCTGTTTTCTATCTGCAGAGCATGATAAGCAACAGGGAGAGAAGAGAAACTATGCTGGCACAAACAGAATAAGGGAGCTGCACTTACAGCTGTCTGGATGTCTCAGTTCTAAGGGACTGAAAGAGTTGTGTCCAAGAACAGCCTCCTTTAACACCTCGGTGAGAAGGGATGACAAAGCAGATTTATGCGTCCAGCAGACCATGGAAACCAAACAAGCTTTCCTAAGCAACACAAACCTTTCTAGGAATAGGTTAAACAGACATAAATCTCTCTCTCCAGCCTGTTTCTCCCCAAAAAGGAATCTCTAATTTGTAAATCCCCTGCAACTTGAGTATGAGGTTGGGTAAATCGTACAACAGGAGTTAAGTAACACTCTAAAAGCAGACACTCAGCTACTAGGCAATAACACTGGGCTTGATTTATAACCTGTGCTGAATGTTTAACTCGGCCAGAATTACAATTATCATGTGAAGACCTAGATTTTATCTCAACATTTTTTATGGTTAAGAGGCACACTTGACTTCTGCTATCACTTACAAATCAAAGCAAGATTGAAGAGCATATACAAATGCTGAGTCGTGCTGAAAGAGGACAAAAGAAAGACTGAAAGAATCCTTTACTGCCAGCTCATGAATAGCATCACAGGCCAATGAATCTTCCAGTTTTGTCAGAAGCAACACATAAGTACAGAGAACCTTTCAAAGAGCCTCTAGTTTATTTTCACATCTAGAAGGCAATTAGCAGAGTCAATGGTGAAACCTTCCCAACAAAAGACACAATGAATGTGTTCTTCGACATCCTCCAGCAACAGCCACAAGCAAATCATACCTTAAGCGATGGCAAATACAATGTAAATGCAGCTGAGGGAGGTTTGGAGTAACCCTTCCCTTTTAGAAATCACAGTACTATAACAAAACCAGTGTAGAGACCGAGGCAGGTAAAGAACAGTTGAGAATCCCAATTTGAATGTACAGATTATCAGATTTCCTCCCTCAAAGCTCACAGAATACATAAGCAATAGCTAGTAGTTCATCTCAAAAAAAAAGCATAAACAAATATTGAAATTTAAAAAAATATCTTTGCACGTTAAAAAAAAATCTATGTCGAAATGAGAGTTATTCCATGGATTAACACTGGAGTTTAATTCTCAGTTCAAATGCCTTCAGTCTATGAGTATTAAGAAGTATTTTCTAGTCAGGCTTGCAGAACTCAAACACAACCCTCGAATTAAATTCGGCACATTCTCCTCATGGACATCCAGAAACATGAACATTCTTTACAAAAACCCTGCTTTAAAATCAATACCTCCAACATTACACAATTTATAACCTACATGTCATAGCATAAACAACCAGTGAGTGAAGTTGGCAAAGGTAAACAAGAAAAACTTGTTCTGTTGAAGTTATGAAAACCTGGAATGCTCCTGTACAGCTTTTTTGAAGTTTACCAACAGAAGCTACTACCGGTCTCTATTTCATTTGTAGGGCAACAGGATCACAAAGTAGCAAAAGGCAGAAATATGTTTATGCTAAGCTTCCCATGTCCACAGAACATTCTGCAGTTAGCTTCCATCAAGACTACTCCTAACAAATAAAAATTTTAAAATGCTTCCTGAGCTGCTGAGGGAACACGATGAAGTCTCCAGGGAAAAAACGTAGCCCAAATATACAGCCTTTCTATGCCTTTACAAACCTCCAAAGACAGTAAAACTAAAATCCAACCATTTGAAATAATTTGTATTTCAGGGTAAAAAATGAAAGAAATCTATCTTGTCATGAATTTTTCCCCCCCATCAAAACACACTTTTACTTTATATGATTTTGACAAAGACTACTCAGCAGACTGAACAGAGTTTGTAAATACTGCCTACCAGGGTTAAAAAAAAATAAATCCAGTAGAAATCAGCTAGGGAAGTTCAGTAAGAGCTAGGCTCAGTCCCTAGTTTACAAGCTCTACTGCCTGATGAAAAAAAAGTCTCTATTACTACAGAGTTATTTCTCACTCTTATAGCAAGTTGACCCTGGTTAGACAGCAGATGCTCACCAAAGCCACTTTATCAACCCCCTCCTCAGAGAGACAGGGGAGAGAAGGATAGAACAAAAGGCTCGTGGGTCGAGGTAAGGACAGAGAGAATTCAGAATCAGAATACAATACTGATACTGTAGTATCAGTTACCATCACAGGCAAAACAGACTCAACTAGGGGAAAAAAATTAATTTCTTACCAATCCAAAGTAGAGTAGGGCAATGACAAACAAAAACTAAACGTTAAAAACATCTTCCCCCTGCCTCTCTCTTCTTCCCAGGCTTAACTTCAATCCCTTTTGTTTCTACTTGCTCTTAAAATGTATAATCCCAGAGCCTCCACCAGCATCACTGAAGTGGCACATACCACTTCTCACAGAAGCTATCCCTGTAACTCCACTGCTACCAAAACCGTGCCATACAAACCCAATTCAACTCTACTAAATAAACCAGTGTATACTTTTGAAAATACAGGTACAGACTAAGTATCCCTGTGTAGAAAAAATACATCACCCAAGGAATTCAGAGATTTCTACATGTCTCGTTCAAGTTCACAGTAAGGGTGTCACCACAAAGTCCATATTCTTTGGTTTGAATGTCAAAGAAACAGTACACCCACACGTGAAAGAACTGCTGCAGCAGCAGTATATTAAAATAAAAAACGTGCTACATACAGACAGAAGAATTTTATTATGTGTTTCACCTCACCTTTCCAAAGGGCATCTGAAAAATGTTTTCACTTTACAACAACTCTACACAATGAACTGAATTAACTAAGAATGATATGCATACTTCCTCCTCCAAGTCAAAAGCTACTTTTTCTGTGTGTTAGGTTAAGTACATAAATAAAAGAAATGGATACATACTGTATTCATACATTAAATAGACATTTACAACTACAGGCTATACTAAAAGTTCTGTTTCCTAACTCAGGACATGCCTTCTCATAATGACTGCAGTGATTTCCTAAGCAATAAATTAAGGAACACAAATTCACTCTAATTTCAGAAATTTAATCAGATCGTTGCCTCAATTGCAAGCTTTCTACAGAAAGGTATTCTCTACAGAAAAGAAAACCAAGGGCACAGAGAATGAGTCAAGTGGGAAGTGCTCTGCAGTGGATGGATGATGTGCAACGTGGTCGCTGTCCCTCGGAAGTTCACACCTCGAGGCCAAAGCAGGAGCTCAAAAAGCAGGTTCATTTCAGCACTGAAAGGGGAGAGCTGCACAACCCTGTCAGGTGCCAAAAGCTGCAGCTGCTGTGCATCAGTTTTCCAGATGGTAACTCACATTAGTAGTCAGTCAGAGATTATGTTCAAAGTATTCTGCCTCTCTCTCCTCCATTTGATTTAAGGGCTGTCACTGCACATGAGGCAAGATATTTACAGACCACTGCTAAGGGACACCATCCAGAGGGATAACACCACCAGCAGTGGCACTGAAAAAAAGGGGGGATAGGGAGGGGCGTGCAAGAACATCCGTCACCGTCCCTTCCTTCAGCTCTCTCCTGACTTTAAACAAACACCCATCAAAATAAAACCTCAGAAGCCACGTTTAACTGGTTATGCAGGTACATGAAGGGCATTTAACACCACCATGTTAACAGCTTTGACACCTGCACTTAGTAAGTCCTACAATGTACACTGGAGAGAAGGTTTTTCAACATAATGAACATGGACAAACCCATAGATTGTTTCCAAGACCCAAAAAAGCCTCTCAAAAAATGGACAGCTTTCACATCCCAATAACCAGAAACATCTGGCTGACACTCCTTTCAGGAATTTAAGTTTAAAATCCAATATATTACTACAGAAATACCCTTATCAGGCAAGAACATTTCCCCAAGCTCTTCAGTGAATAGAAAGGAAGACAGATCCCTTTCAGACTGAAAACACTTCCAAAAAACTGAAATATCATCTTTACAGTTCCCAGTTCCTCTAAGCTTCCTACTTCTAAAGGAGACCTTCTACACACGGAAATGAATGAGCCAAGTTTAAGCTCAAGCACTGGAGAGACACATCAGAAATCAGTAACAATGTGAGAGCTGCAAACAAGGCCTCTACAAGAGGCTTCAGATCAAATGTTTCAGCCTCCTGATTTTGTGTCAACTAAGAAAAATTATTTCTTATTCTAAAAATCAGACCAAGTTTCTGCTGCATAAATGACACACAAAACTGGATTCTGGGGTACAGGAGAGGCATTGTTCTCCAGCTTAGAAAGTGAAAGATTTTGCTCTGTCTAGCAAAGGTTGAGGTTATCATCAAAAAGGGCCCAGAGTTCCTCAAGAAAAGGATGCACTACTCCAAATTTACCTAAACATTGTCTACTTACTTACATTAATGTCACTACCAGCTCTCAAAACTAAACTGCATCTCAAACATCAAAAGAAATTTGAGAAGTCCCTCTTCCTCCTAAATACCACACTTAAAACCCTAAACACTTTCTAGACATTGCTGTTTATAGTAGGGTATCTAAAGAGAAATATATTAAAGAATTCAAAAGAGAGTGATCAAGAGGCCTCATAAGCATGAAAACGACTGCTGAATTTAAGGAGTTCGGCAGAGAGGAGGGGGAAGTGAGTTAAGCCACATAGTAAGAAAAAAGAAAGAAAGGAAATAGAAGTTAACAGAAGGAGGAAACATTTAGCAGAAGAAAAAAAAAAAAAGACAACCTAAGAAGTAAGATGTATGGCCCTATTTCTAAAGAAGGGGAAAAGAAGATCCAAAATTTTCTCCAACCTATGGTAACAGACTATGAAAGGAGCACCTCATTGGATGCAAACTAAAATTATTAAGGCTGAAAAGTGTAACTTCTTGAAAGCTAAAATCCCAGAAGGGTCATGCAATACAATGCAACAGTTACCAAAAGAATCACTGCTGAATGCTTCTCTGAAATCTAACCTTATCTACCCTGCAAAGACAGCAGAAGGTGGGGGGGAGAGAGGAAAGGAGGGAAAGTTAAAAAAACCCCGAAAAACTAACATTAAAAACAAGAGCTACAGCACCATATTCAGCTTTCCTGCTCATATGGGAAATCCCCATGTGCAAGTTAAAAGACGTCAGTCTCATTCTGCAACTGCTTGCACGTTGAGGTAATCTTATCAGCAAATGGATCACTGAAGGAAAAAAAAAAAAGGGGGAGGGAAAGGGAAATTGTACGCACAAAGGGCAAGAAAAACAGAAAAGATGGGTCATGCAACTGGATTACACCTTATGGACCAAAACAAAAAACTTTGGGCAGGCAGTGTCTAAAATGAAGCGGGGAGTGGCTGAGCTGAGCTTTGCACTGTTATGAAAACAATTTCAGCTGTGAACTGCCAGAGCAGAGAATCAGTTAAATGACTGAATCAGCAGAGTCACAGCCTGAACAGCAACCACTTCTGTCAGATTGAGACCACGTTTTAAAAACAAAAACATTGCACAACTTTAATTCCACTATCAGAATGTACTTGACAAGTGAAATTTAAGCTTTTTTTAAATAGCCTAAACCTTGTTATCTGCAGGATAAATCATGCACCCAGCAAAAGGTTCTTTCAGGTTCCCTGCATAGTACATCATCTCAGAAGGGTTCACTGAACTCCATTTATTTCAGTGAATCACAAGCTGTAAGGCTTCGTTATGACTCTGCAACTTACAGTTCTTTGCAATGTATGAAAAGACCAGAGAAGTCTTTAAATTAAGACTTGAAGAAAATACAAAAATTTTCGAAAAGCTTTAAACACATCATCCAGCTTGGCCATAACCATGATTAACATCTTCGTATCACTTAGGAAAGAAAAGTGCCTCAAAACCAGGCTCTTATCTCATAATCACTGCTGCAAGTGAAGGACAAACATCAGCTCCTATCATCAGCTTTTCTGAATCAGTGTGAAAAATCTTCTCACAATTTCCTCCTCGGTGTCAATGTCCCTTATCATCATTGCCGTAATTCAACTCAAATTAGGAAACACAACTGGTACTACTCCCCAAGTCAGATCTCACATTCATTCAAGTCCACATCACTGCACACCCTGACTCCCTGTATTATCTTGCCTACAGCACAGTCCCAGTAATCTCAGGAGTTTTGCCATTCTTCTCCTGATCCCCCCAGCTTTGCTCCTCATCTTCTCTACTGAGTTCTGTCCAGGCCCTCAGTCTCACTCACAAAGGTAAAGCTTTTTCTCCTCACAGCCTCACTGCTCTGGGTAGCAGAGCACACAGCTCACTGACCAGAAACAACTCTTCTCCATTCATAGGCACTGGCACCCTTATCAGTACAAAGACAACTGGGAATTCCACTCCATGCCGTGCACCCATCTGCAATGCATCTCCCTTTTGGCTGCAAAGAGGAGGATGGACCTTTTCCATTTTCAGAGCCTCAGAACGACCAAGGAACTCTCACCCATTCCACCTGCTTATCTCTTGGCATTTCTGCCTCTACACCCCCAGTCTCCCCACGACCACAATTTTCTTTCTGGCAGGTGCCACACTGATACATGTATCAGTTCTCCATGCTATGAGAGAAAAGCAATCAATGCCATCAATTCCACATTGCTGCTCCTTTTCCACTGCACCAAAAGCAAAAAGCTTGTCTAACTGCAGACTCCAGGAACAAGAGGCTGTGCTTGGCTGCATGAGGTTGATTTTTAGAGTGCACAGATGACAGCTTACAGAAGCTCACCTCATTACACCTAAAGAAGAATATTTTATTCTACTTCACCACCCTTCATGTATTCTGTGTGTGTAAGCCTTTCAAGTTTTTTATAATCACCCAAAATCCTCTAAATTCACTAACATCCTATCTGTAGGCTAAAATTTTCACTCTCCTTCTATCTTACCTTCTTCTAACCTTCCCCGCCTTTTCTACAGCACCTAAGTAGAATATCTTTTGCCTCAAGAGAAGATCAGAATCATCTCCCTCTTGGACATCTTCTGCATGCTATTTTCTTTTCATGTCAGTATTTCAAATTCATTCTACAAGCACTCATTACCTGCTGCAACCACAGGCCCTCTGGTATCTTCTCCCAGTCTATGCCGTAGCTTCAGCGCTCCCAATGCACAATTCCTCACTATTCCACCCACCCACCTTCATATGTCATTCTCAGCTTTCCTCTGTACTTAGGATTCTACAGGCCTGCCCCCCAGCCATTCCTTTCTCTCTGCATCACAATTGCATTTCTCCTTTCCTCTCTGCAAAGTAAATTATTCACAGGATTAACAGCACAAGCCTGTTCTTTAATCTACAGACAAATACAATACCACTTTCGAAAGGCCAGCTGCTCTCAGCAGAAGACTCAGTGTATCCTTCACTTTCTCACAGCCTTCTCTGCAAAAATACATAGTTTCATTAAAATAAAGCTCTTCTTTTACATAGGAAATTATGCCACAAAATTTTAGCTATAGAAACTACTTTCTCTGAACAGAAATCTGGAGACTCACATGCCAAACAGGCATCATTTGCTGTTGAAAATTTATTTGTTGCATGTACGTGGGTTTTCAAGAAATAAATGTAAGGTAAAAAAGATCGGTTCTGTACTCCCAGCAACTAAAAAAAATCAAGACCTTGTGCCTGTCACTATATAAGCTCCAAGAAAGTATCCTTTCCAGATGTAAGGTGCAGAATCTCCTCTTTAAAGACACATCACATCAATTATTCAGTTGACACTATCAGTGTCAATTTCTTCTACCAACGTGAAAAAATATTTCATCTTGTTATTGTATCTTGTTCCAGGATGCTATAGCAATCTGAGAAAATACGGTTATTAACTACATAGCTTTGCTAGAAAGATATTGGGTGAGTTTCTTAGAAGCTATCCTTGAAGACAAGGAGACTTCAGCAACATCAAATGGGTACTGAGCAACATTTCTGACGACTTTTTCCAAGTGACCTTTTGGACAGGAACAAGCTAAAAAAGCCCTAAGATGGAATACTCAAATACACTGAAATTACATACTTAAAACCCACTTGTAAAAAACCAATCAAGATCCAAGTAATTAAAAAATACCTCAATTCTAAGTGAATCATAGACTATGATACTCATGGAAATTAGTGGAAAATGCAGTAAGGCAGACAGACAACATATTCAATAGACAAAAAGGCATACTGATAGCTCTCTACAAGCCTGGCTGATCCTCTAATTACAGGTATAGACCATCAAAGTAACCTAAATTTACATAACACCTATAATTTATCTTTCCTTCGAAAGAAATTTGATTAAACTAGATAACAGAGTGCATGTTTCAAAATCCTCATATTTCAGTGTAAATATAAAAGCATCAACATCTGGTTTAAGGTCACTGGACACTGGGAAAGGACACACTGAGGAAAAAAGCATGTATTCTTGTACTGTCTCAGTGTATTCATGTATTGTGTTTTACTTCCCAAGATGTGCTGTTCATAACAGCAGGAATCCAAGCAAGACTGCCGCCTGACATCTTCTCCTACCTCGCATGGCCATTTCTGTCCAGCCCCACAAATGAACTAACCCAGCACTCCTCTCCCGCCCCTGAAGGCCTCGAGCATTTCTTGGGATATGAGAACCTCATGAAATAAAGCAAACCTAAAGCAGGAACTACATGCCATTTCAAAAGTCCAAGTATCTAAATTCTAACTGCACGTTCTCTAGTACTCAATGACTTAGCCTGTAAAAATTAATAGCCTAAGAAACTAAATCGCTCAGGATTTAATTTTTAAATTAGGGTTTGGTTTTTTTTTGCAACGTGTTCTCCGTTTTTTCCCCAATTCAGTTTTGTTCGCACATTTCTAGTAAATTACTCGGCATCCTCATTTCCCTAATAGGTAAGAAAACCTAAGGCCTCTGGCAGCTTCTGGCTGACGCCATCGCTAATTCCACACCCCCTTTTTTGACAGGATTGACGGCGGACGGAGCCGCCGCTGCCTTCCCCACGAACTTACACAAGGCCAGCCGTGTGTGACGGGCTCCAGCACGGCCCGCAGCCCCCGGCCCGGCTCGCAGCCGCCTCCCGCAGCCCCCGGCCCGGCTCGCAGCCGCCTC
>VZRZ01003383.1:1089743-1170415 GCA_013398175.1 Climacteris rufus | reverse complement strand
GCCTCGGCCGCCAGCGCCAGGCGGTGCCGGTGGTGGCGGTGCTGGTGTTGCGGGTGGGACGAGGAGGGGGAGGCGGACGGCGGCAGCAGCACCGCGGGCGGCAGAAGCTTCCGGGACAGCGGGGAAGGGAACGCGAAGCCCCCCGCGCCCGCCGAGGGGCCCGAGGGCAGCGTGGCGAAGCCCCACGGGGCGGGGCCGCCGTAGCTCGGCACGACCGCGGGCAGCGGCTGCTTGGCACTCCCGCCACCGCCGCCCCCTTCGCCGTTGACGCGCTTAGCGCCCTTCAGGCTCCGCTCCTCGGCTCCCTTCACCTTCTTGGCGGCCGGCTGGGAGCCGCGGGAAGCCTTCGCGTCCGGGACCGCCCTGGCGCCGAGCGGCTCCTGATCGGGGGGCGCCGCGCCACGACCGGAACTGGACGGCTCCGCCATCTTGAGCTCCGGCGTCTATTTACTCTCGGCTCGCCCCAACCGACAGCGCCGGGGGCGGGGCGGCGCAGCGGCCTCCCCCAATGGGCAGCGGCCGCGCCGGAGAGACAGCGAGAGTGACCAATGGCGGGGCGGGGAGAGGGGCGGGCTCTGCGCCCATTGGGCAGCGCGGCTCGGCTGAGTGCGCAGGGCGCGCGGGGGCGAGGGCGGTGCGAGGGGATGGGAGCGGCAGCGGCTGAGGGGACGTGAGGGGAGCGGGGGAGAGGCGGCGTTCCTGAGAGAGGCGGTTGTTTGGGAATGAGGAAGGTTTGCACGAGTGGCCGTCCCGGGGGCTTCGTTAATGCCTCAGGTTTTGCGCTTCCCCGCTGTGGGGGCGGCTGACAGGATCCCGGTAGCTCCGCTGTCTGCTCCTGTGAAAGGCGTTTGTTTAGGATTAAGGAAAGGCTGGACTAGCGCCGTTCGCGGTGGGTGTCGCCCGGGAGGCGATGCACCGCTCCCTAGGGATGTCCCGAGGCCGGGGAGGGTTATTCGATGGACGCCCTCTCTATAAAGGGCTGAACCCGAGTTCTCCGCGCTCCCGCACCCTCGGAGGGAGTGGGATAAAGCCTGGAGGGCCCGGCGGGAGGGAGGCGGACGCTGCGGAGGTCAGCGGCCGGGCGCGGTGCCGAGGCCATCCCGCCGGCACAGTCGGGTGTCGCGGTCACCGACCGCCGTGCCTCGGGGAAGGTGTTGGAGCTCCTTGTCCCAAACAGGAGTCTCCCAGCCGCGCCTTTGGCAGCTGCCACAGGCACGGTTCGGGCAGACCGAAATTCCCCCAAGTGCTGGTGGCAGCAGAAGCGCCAGGGAAATAAACGGAAGGATTCCCGGGGTGTTGGCAGTGCCGGGCTCCTGCTGTGGTCAGCCTCACCTGAGGTCCCCTGGTTGCCGCGGGAAGAACGCAGTCGCTGCCACATTAACCAGCCTGGCAGATGGCAGCCGGCTCAGATTGCTCTGGGAAGTTTTGTACGGGATGTATCAGCAGGCGAACAAGGTTTTACGATTAGATTGTTCTGCTTCACAAACCGTTTTCATCTGAGCTGCCACTGATCAGCCTCAGAATAAGCTCCTAGCACTTGGGCTACATTCCCCCTTTGTTTCATTTTCTTCGGAAATTATAAACCAGGCTAAATGCAGTTCAATGTTCATCTCAACAGCAGCAAAGAAACAAGTTTCTGTATCTGGACAACTCTACTTTTTCCTCAGATGATTCAAGTTTCACTACTGTGAGAGCGTATCCTCAAACTGTATTTCTGGGCATGATGAGGAAAATGGCATCTGTATCAAAGGAAGAACATTTCACAGCACATATTTGAGCTCCAATCAACTCACATCCAATCCCAGACTGAAATCTGGGTACAAATCTACCCATACATACATAGGCTGGTAAACTAGAATAAGCCTATGGGTATGAAGGTCATCTTCAGCTCCCTCAGAAACGTTGTATTTGTATCCGTAGGTGAGAAGCCTCTCACTTTTGAGGCTTTGGAAAACAGAAGAGCAGCATTTCTTTATTCTTTAACTAGAGTAAATCCCAGGGCTTGGTTTTGGTTCAAGGACCGTGACCACAACCTCTGTGAACTGCCAAAGTCACCAAGAGTACAACATTGCTTTTCTCCATGCAGCAGGCTGCATATCTTGGTACGTGCAGTTATATCAACAATTGTGACAAATCTTCATGTTTTTGAACTTCTTACTGGACATCCTGCATGTCTAAAGAATGCATTGAATTATAATGCAACACATCAATATGAAAATAGATGCAAAGATAAAACTGGTGGAAGAAGTCATAGCCCAACACTAGATGTAAAAATTGACACATAAACTAATGAATGTGCAGCAAATGAAAGTGCTGACAATATGCTACTGAACTCAGGTCAAGCTGGAGTTGTTTCCTGTGCTTTCTGAGGCAGCACATTGTGCTTGTGAGCATAAGCCAAGTTTTTCTTAGTGAATTCTTTATAAAATTCAGCTGGAGCAAGATGATAGAGTACCTATGACATGTAATTGTTGCTTGTTGGAAAGCAGCGTGACTAATGTTTGGAGGTTTGCTGCTGCTATCTCATACCCGTTTGTCAGCAGAGGAAATTGCAGGGTGCTTGAAATTCAGAAGGCAGCTCTGTTTCAGATGCCACAGCCCTGCTGCTGAAGGGGCATTAGAGGGAGGGCTTGTCCCTGTCACTTCCTTTGTCACCAGTCACAGCAATGCATTGAAGCGCTCCACCGTACCTGTGGTGAGCACACACTCCAAAATATTAAAACTAAACTTCAGGGTGTCTGCCACACTGCCTGTTTTTAATTAAACCTCTGGCTGCTGGTGCACACACCCCAGGCAGACACTCCTGAGACAACATGAGAAAGACCAAACTGCTTCAGAATAAAGAGTGTCTCTGACAAAAAGGGGGTAAGTACAAGGAGCATACCTTGTGTAAAACCCAGGTTAGAATCACAAATTTGTTCCAATGTTAATGGAAAAGAGTGAAATAGATATGCTTACAATGAAATGATACAATCTCAAGAAACACTGCCAAAACACTGCCCCCAAAACCAAACTACTCCAGAGAAATGCAGCAGCATCTGGTGTCACAACTCCCTGCAGAGAGAGCTGTGTGAACTGGGGGAGCCTTTGTGGGGATCAGTCCTGGGAGGGTGATGGCAACACCCCACACACGGAGAGCAGAGAGCTCATTTCATTCAGCAAAGCCTGTAAACTGATTATGGGAATCATATCAATGTGCTGTTGGCTGTAATTTTATGTGCACTCAGGGAAATCCGTGAAGATTTTCTAGACCGCAGAAACCAAAGTGAGCAAAACCATACCAGTAAAAATGCCAGGCACAAAGCAGTTCAGCATCCAACATGCATTAAGGAGAAGCTCCCATGTTATTAGCCTGCTATTGCAAATGCATTGTCATTTTAATCAGGATAATTCTGAAATGCTGATAGAAATGGTTATTAATCAAAACATTTATTTAAACAAGTTAGCGTGTCTGCTCACCTAAATTTAGTCTAATTTCAGATATCCCCTGTAAAATAAAAAGCTGAATATAAGTGCTGTACACAGGTTGAGTTACAGTGTTTTGGCTTTATGCTCTAAGCTGCCTACCAAAGTGATGTTCTGGAGCCTTACTCAGGTCTCCAAATAGAAAAACAACTTTCAGAAACGTTATTTAATCTCTTTAGAGTTCCAACAGTTTGTTCTCCATGTGCTTACTTCCTTGGTTTGGCATCTGCTCACTTCTTAAGTCAAGCATGGAAATAATTGTGCCAAGTGTAAATTGAAAACATTTGATAACACTTAGACATCTTTATGCTGGTTTTTGTCTAAAAATTAGCTAGCTAATTCTTAATGCTACTCATTTTTTCTTGCAACTCATTGAAAGTCAATTAATTCATCTTTGAAAACGGAGGTGAAAACCAGCCTTATGTGCACAGAAATGTCCTGACAAAGGTGGGCTCAGCATGTAAAAGTGTGATTTATTTTAGAGAAGCTTCACTTTCCATAGTCAGGGCTTTCAGAACAACCAGTGACATATCCAAATACTTCTGCAATTACCACCCAAACAATTGAACTGAGTAAAACACTGGGCACTAACTTGGCTCTTCACTGGGAGCTGCTGACAGCAGGACAAGCCTTGCTGCAGGGGGTGAGAATTGCCCCCTCCTGCCGTGGTCCCTCGCAAGGGACAATGTCCCCCCAGCCCAGCATCTCTGATCTAACCCCTGGCAAAGGCAGCTTTTGTCCTAAAAAGCCTTTTTTCCCCTTGGAAGCAGCAATCTCTCCACTGGCTTCTCAGGCCTGGTGGGTTGGACACTTGGCAGAGTGGCAGAGCACACAACTGGGGACACTCATGGTTTTTGTTACACTCTCCATCTGCCAACACTTCATAAAAACCACAAAAAGGAGTTTACACTTCAGGGAGGACCCACGGTATTTGTTTCTTGTTTAATGTTTTTTCAAACAGCCACATATTACTGCTGTAACAGCTCTTCAGTCTTTACAGCTGTTTTTCTCACTTGTGTTTAACATGTGGAACAACCCCAGCTCCAATATTTCTTTTTAGAAGGATAATAACAATCACAGCAATGGAGCAGACTTGGAAAGTCTTGATATACACAATTTCAGATTATATCTGCTTGCAGTTGAAAAGGTAATTTGCTTATCTGTTCTTCACAGCATCTAAAAAATTTAGAGTATTTGAAAGATCTTTAGGATTTTTTAATACAAAAGGAACATAATGACTAAAATGAGTGTGAAAGCGAGAGGATGCAAGCCAAACAAAACTCTATTTCTTTGCATGTGGAGTGGAGGAAGAGGAGATGGATAAAAGTCTTATCCATTTTCTTATTTCAGTAACTATTAAGATATTAATTTTCATCAAATTAATGCTGCTGGTTTGCAACTCTGGATGTTTTACAGATTAACAGTGTCCTCACTGCAATTTGAGATGCCTGAATTCCCTGCTGCTCTGCACAGATCTATACAGATACTTAAGCAATCTTTTTTTTCATTCCCCTTAGAATCTGCTACTTTTAGATCCACCTTCACTTAAATTCCTGCAGTCTGCCCACTCTCACAATCATTCACTATATCCTGGCTGCATTTTTAAAAATACAATACAGAGGCTAAACCTTCAACCCCAGCTGCTGTGGCTGGCCCTGCTCTTGGGCAAAGGGCTCTTTCTGGGGGCTGTGCCTGGAAATGACCATCTTTTATCTGCTTGTTGGTGCTCCAGCTGCAGGCCACTCCAAACATCCTGGAGAGAAGGACCTGCAAGCCTTTGCTTCAGCAGGCACAGCAATCAGTGGCTGTTTGCTGTGACAAGGACTTCCAGCAGCCACATTTCCAGGAGCAACCAAGCTGAGCTGTGCCTGCCTGGGCTGAAAATAGCCCCATTCTCCATCCTTTCTTTCATATCACCTTGGAAATTCTATGGGAGTCTATCAACAGGAGATTCCAAGGGCCCCACAGGTGATTGTGGAATAATTGCTTTGACTAAGGACTTCTTTGGTATAAGTTTTGACATAGCCATTGTCATGTATTTTTAAGGTCCCTTCCCACCTAAACCATTCCATCATTCTGTGAAAGTCATAGACTCTCCCAAACTAAAATTTAAAAGAATACTTATTCTTTAACAAGCAATTTCATGAGGTATGCAGATCTCTTATTATCAGAGTTCAAAACTGAAATACATACAGATTTCCTGATGGTTTTTGTTCTGTTCCTAGAGGCTTGTGCAATGAGTAACAAGTCATACAATGATCATGGAATGGTTTGGGTTGGAAGGGACCTTAAAGATCATCTTGTTCCAACCCCCCTGCTACGGGCCTGGACAATTTTCACTAGGCCAGGTTGCTCAGAGCCCCATCCAATCCAGCCTTGATTTGGAGTACATTTAGTTCTAGGAAATTCAGGTCTTGTCTTAGACACAGGCACTTATTTGTAGAGTAGCAGTTTGTATTTGTAAATAAAAAGAAAATAACAGCTACTTGTATGTAGCAGCTAATCTTTCATTGCTCACCTCAGCTTCTTGCACATATAAACATCATCTACATGGAAAAATCCACAACAAAGAGCTTTCTGTCTATTCACAATTTTATTCAACAGTAAAGGCAGCAGCAGCTCTTCAGATCAGTGGCCTCAGTGATTCTGGGAAACAGTTCAAGATAAAATGTTGCAAGTAAAAATGCATTTGCCATGATGTCCTCAGATTTTCTCAGATGTACCAATGTAACTGGAAGATAGCTATACCTGAGGTTTCTTGACCATGGGATTAGGAAAGCATCTCACAGTACTGCAGGCAATCCTGAAGTGGAAGATAACATACTTCTCATTAGAACATTTTTACATTAATAAGTCACCCAAAAATGTTTAAATACATGTTTTGGATGGCAGATACGGGCTTTTGGATCCACTCAGGATGGAATGAATAACTTCAATGTCAATCTAACATACCAGTATCAACCTCAGATCACCTTCTTGAAATGGGAGATAAGCAGGCTCCTCCCATCCCAGGCCGTTCATGTGAAATCACAACAGTACCTTGTTACTTGTACAGGCTTGCCCTGGTTAGAGCAGGAATGCTGAGCCTGTGTGATGGGTAGTCCAGATTTGTCATCTCACCACGAACTCTGGCCCAGAGGCTGCTCCAAGTGAGCTCCCTCATGCTGCTTGTTTCTCATGCTCTGAGTTACTGGGGAGGGAGAAGCAGATGGAAAAATTCTTCACATATAAAATGGATCTTAATCACTGAAAAAAGTGCTTGCTTGATACATCTACATAACATTATTGAGAGAAAACTTCTGTTAAAAACTCCAGCCAGCCTTCTGAATTGTGTGACTGAGGTGTGCAGTGAGTTTACAAGCAGTGACGTACCTTGGTGCCCTCTGTCTGGACCTTACTGTTACACATATTTTGCTCTCTAGCAAAGTGAGGATTTGCCTCATGGTTTTAAATATAAATTTAGATAGGCTCCTGGTGTGGTCTGTAAGAGTATTTTATGAGTGAAGTGCCTAGAGCACATCCCATGTTCCAGCAGTGGTGAGGAGAGGAGCCCAGAGCGGCCGAAACACAAAATATTCCCTTTAGTGCCAAACGCTGCTCCTTTCCAAACACTTCCTGGGATCTGGGACTGCAGACAGAGCCCAGAGCAGAGCTGCCTCTCGAGGAGCCAGCCCTCCTTCAGGCAGGGTTCAGCTCAATCTTGTAGACCGACGTGGAAATTCTATAAGAGAGACCTTTTGGCTCCTGTAGCCATTCCAACACATCCCCCAGAGGAGGCTGGCAGGAGCCTGAGGTCCAAAAGAAGCCTGATGTTTTTCATTTTCTTAAGATTAGACACACCCTTTCCTATAAATCAGGGAGTCTGAGACCATCCCCCTTGTTGTGGAATAGCTGCCCAAGTCAGGATTCAGTTTCTAAATAGAACATGTGAAAGGCAGAAGTGGCAGAGAAGTAAATTCAGGACAACTTTGACCACCACCCGGTATCCAAACTGTACAGAACTAATTTATCTGTAGAAATAATTTGGTAGGGCCTGAAAACTTATTTCCAAAAAGGGCGGATTTAGGGGAAGAAATACACTTGAGTGTTCTTTCCAGCATCAATGAACTTGTATCAATTTGCTGTCTGATAAGGGGAAAGAGCTGCTCAGCAACGCTTTCCAGAGCTGTTAGATGTCTCACTGGTCCTAGTGTATAATAAAGGCTGATTTACATTACAAAAAGAATTAGTTGCATTACTTCCTTCTTATCGGTGATTTACATGTCAACAGGCAGACAAAGATGTAAACTGGCTCTGTTCAGGTCTGGCTTTGAGGTCTCAAAAGCTACACCTGACAAGAGATCGCTTTCTGAATGTATAATTCTTCATGTCTCCACCTCTCCCACCCACTCCAGGAAGTTTCAAGGGTCAGTTTATCCTTACTAGGTTATTATCCTTATTTTTCTCCCACCTTGGGGAGAATCTTTGTCTGGGCCTGATCAGACAAAACCCAAGAGGCTGGTACTCAATGGCAGATTTGAGCAGAAACTCAAACCCAACAATTTATTTCAAGAAGCGTCTTCCTTGTGCTGCATTCCTGTTACCCAACCACGCCCCTCTGCCTTTCCGAGGAGCTTACAAAACTGGAAACCTGCTTGACAAGTTCACTTCAGCCTTTTACTACCAACAGGCAAAGACAGTTTCCCCCTTGTACTTGGCGCAGTTCAGCTCTTCCTGCCTCTCTCCTCTGGCATTATGTGCTCCTTGTTCTTCCCAACCCTGCCAGACTCACGTTTTACCACACACCAAGCAGAGACCATCATTTGGATCACTTCCTCTATCCAGGCAACTTGCTTCACTTCTAAAGTACTCACAAATTATTCCCCACAGATCTCATGACCTGAGTTATGAGTAAATTTTTAATTAACTTTATAAAAATCAACATACAACTGCTTTTTCAGAAAAGCCTGATGCTATGGGTTGTTCACATCAGTGGGAAACATAACCCTAGATTTCCTACTGGAGTTCACAGGGATGGATATTTTAGCTTTCAATTGTCTCTCATGAAACAGATTAGAACATACATTACTATTTTTTAACAAAACTGCCAGCCTTTCACTGGTGGGTTCAACTGCATCCAGATACAAGAGTAACATGGAATTAGATTGTACCAGGCCCAACCTTCCTTCACTTACAGCAAAACAATGTTCAGTGCATGCAAGACTGAAACCCTAAAACGAGAGGTGTACTGGGCAGGGCTGATAAAATGTGTAAGTGATATTACAAAGTTAAATATTCACCATAAAGCATATACATTTTGGAGATGCAGTAAATGAAAGAACAGCTACAGCCAATGGACACCAGAGAGCTGGCAGTTTCCTTACAAGTTTGTGTCTTCTTCCTGCCAGCTTCTCCAGGCTCACAGGAACAACAAATACACTATTTAATGTGAAAACAGCAAGAAAGCAAAAATGTGAGCAAATGTAGCAAAATACTTGTAAACACTCAGATTATTAACCTGATTTTTTTTTTAATGTGTCCTTTTAACATTAGGCCAGAGATGTAGCAGGTGTTAAAGAAATCAACTATTAAAGCAACGATGGCTGAATAGATCAAAACAGACGATGTTTTCAGCTAAGTCTCTTCAGGGAATGACCATTTACCCCAGCAGTGTGAGACTGTGAGATCTGAGCACACAGGCAAACAACATTTTATTTGCTCACTGCTTTAGGACTGCAAATACTAAGCTTTTGCCGTGTAGTCTCAGAAGTGAAGCATTTGGTACATATCTTGAGGATACCACACCACTGCAGGCAAGACAGCAGTGTTTTCTTGCTCTGTTTGACCCAACACTTGTCAAACCTGTGTTTTGATTAAGTACACACATTGAATGGTTAGAAAAAGTCACATCAGAGAGCCTGGCTGTTACTGGATGTTACTAAGGTGTCACTAACCACTTCACAGACTTGCTGTCTTAACAGGCTTCAGATGCACAGAGGGCTCCAGAAGAGCAGTGGGTGCCTTGCTGTGCTGTGTCCTGGTTTCATGCATTCCATACCTTTAGCCCTGCTTTTTACCCAACAGGAGAACCTTCCCTAGAAGCTGTCTCAGCTCCTTAGAGTTGAAGAGCCTTTGGAGATTAGGGGAAAGGCCCTTGTTTGGCAATGGGCTGCAGTAATTGCAACTGGTTTGTTTATACTGTGGAGATGTTACTCCTCCCTCAAGCCCTGAGAAAACTCCCAAAGCCTTAGTTGCAGTTGGTTGCTCAGTTCCATTGTCCCAAGTACTTAACTTCTTGTTCCTCCTCAAAATCCCCTTTTCAAGGTGATATTTATTTCTAGTCCTTCCCTAGTCCAACCCTCACTTGTGGGTTCCCTTGCTCTGGCTGCAGTGTGCCAATATACAAAAATCCAGAGATTTTCATTGTTCTGCCCAGTTCTCAAGTTAGAAACTTCTTTAAGAAAATTACATGCAAACACAGCATGTTTTCCTAACACATAAGAAACAAAAATGTTGATGTCATGCAAAATAGAACTACCAAAATAGAACATTACCTGTCAAATCAGTGCAAAACCTAAAAGATGCTGAGTAATAGGGTTATGCAGTGGTAGTAGTAGAGGTCAGCTTTCTTCTGAGACGTGGGAATTCACATTTCTAAAACAGAGAACTCGTTCTTCTTTTGATGTGATAATTTACTATATTTGTTCAATACTAATACCTTTAAAAGAATTAATAAACATTAGAAAAACACTGAAGAACAAACAAGCCAATGCAGTGTCTATGAATAAGAATAGGTGGGTTGAGTAGCATTACTGCTTCTTTGTTACAGTGATCAAGTCAATTGTTTGTCTGAAAAGCTGCTCTTTAGAGATGAAAGCTGAAGACTGGTTTTGGAAAAATTAATGTGGAAGACTGGAGCTTAACAGGATTGATTCCAACACATGTACAAAATGGCTTGGTCTAGATCTGTATTCATTGATAATTTGCAAGCCAATGTAATACTCTAAACCCTTTTAGATTCCATTTCAAAGAAACCACAAGGAAAGGTCTTGGGTTTTCTTGATGAAGCTACTAAGATGATTATATTTCCAAGTTATGACACGAGACTCCCCAGCTTACAGCACCCAGCCCTGCAATTATCTCTGTACCACCCACTTACAGAAAGTAATGACATTGGGCAGGTTTCACCTTGCTCTTCAGCTTATCTGAAACACAGTTGGTGAAAATATAAAACTCCAAGTTGGCAAAGGCAAGTTGTGAAACAGCTCTGTCAAAGGACACAGAATTCCACACAGGACAATTGCAGTCTCATATCGCTGAAGAAAAGGCAGGCTGCAACCTTTCTGTGACAAACTCAGCCTGGAATATGAGCCAAATCTGTGCAAAGCTAAGGGAAAAAAATATGAACCTGGACGTACTTTAATGAAACATAACCAGATGGCCTGTATGGAGTGCACAGATTTGGGTCAGCCTTTGCTCCAAGTGAAATTCATACGTGAAAAACAGAAAATCTACTACCTGCACAGTTCTGTATTTTATTGGTAGATAAAATGGAAGGGATCCCTGAAAAGTACATCCAAAACAAATTTGGGAATTTTCTTATTTAACTTTTTTTTCCCAAAAGTTCCAATGATTTGGACTGCCCAGGGGGGATGACAACACCTCTTGCATTACAGAACTGCAGGAGCTCCAGAAGAGCGAAAGTCTAAGCTCATCACCTGCAACACAGGGAAAGGGAAACAAAGTTCAGGCCAGCCTTATTCTGCCAACTGCAGAACGCTCCAGCTGTCTGAACTGTTTACAAATCAGGAATATAGTTTATATAGGTTACCCCAGATGGCATGTATCACTGAATTATTTATTTTTAAACCAATAATTGCAAAGCCACATTCATGGGGAGCATTTATAGTGCGCAGTTCTTCGAAAGAGCTCCCCATCGTGGCAGTGTGTCACGTGTACCAAGCACAGTGATTAAATCCACAGTCAGAGACAGTAATTACAAGTCAGGTACCTTCTGGAAGTTACAACAGGGCTGCTGTCTGGGCATGAGCTCTCTGGTAACAGAAAGACTCTAAACGTACAAGTAGTAGATCAGACATAATATTTCCATGACTAAAGTTCAGACTAACAGTTTCACTACCAAAATGAATGGTTTCCTCTAAACATTCTTCTTTGCTTCGCTGGCGTTATTGCTAGCCAGAACTTTTAAAGCAGTCACTAAAAATAAGGTTGTGTGTCAGTGTTTTGTTCAAGCACAAGATCTGTAAGCCAAGCCAGACTGCCATCCTTCGCTCTGTTCCACTTTGCTTCCGAACACGGTTTTCTTTCCTAAGAGTAAAAACACCCATCGTGAGATTTTTACTTTCTTTAATTTAAAGATTGTATTACAGAAAAGTTTAAGTAAGGAATCCTTATAAGGATTAACTCTTGACATAATATATTGCCAAGATACAGTGTAGCTGCAAGGGCTCCAGGTGAACCTTCATATAAGTTGCTTTCTTACATACACAGTCGCTGAACAACAAAAATTGTATTCCCCATCTGTAAGAGAAGACAGTGGTATTGAAACAGTCCTTTTACCAGTGTGTTCTGGTTTTCCCAAACTAGAAACATGCCATATTAAAACTGCAAAATCCTACTATACAGAAAGGTGATAGAGATGAATTTTCTAAAGATTGCAACTGATGGAACATTAAAATGAAAACTAAGGAGTGTTGATTATGTCAAACGGTTTCTCTTTTACTGGCAGGTCAAATATACTAAGAAACGTACAAATATTTTTGATAATCTAATTCCAGATGAACTCAAAACACTGAAGTAACATACACAGGCTAAGAGAATTCAATACTGTTCCAAGGCACTTACTGAATCTCCATGACTAGATGAAAACCAGAACAAATTAGGTCTGACAATTAAACAGCATATAATATAAAAATAACCTTTTGCTTACAATTTACAAAATGCATTACAATCTTTATCTCTGGTAACCTGCAATTCTGGCTGTGTGTGTCCAGCAAATTTTGTAAAAAACCCCAGAAACTATATTCTAAAACTTCAGGGCAAATAATTTACAAATAAGGTACACAAAAATTTAGATCATGCAGAGATTTCTTACATCTTCTGTTAATATTTTATGATTGCAACTTTATCAAATTATATACTTACTTGCCCTGTACATATACAAAATAATGCATACATGGTAATCAAATGTTAGCAAAAAGTAGTCCATAAACACAATCTGTCCAAAGTTTTACTATATTAACATATGTCTACAAGCAGCGTGTAACAGGGTTAAAAGACATTAAGGCAATAATACTTGAAGTTACAAAATAAGTCATATGTAATACTTTCTCCTAAGTGTAGTAAGGCAGGTAGATGGCCCCAGCAAGAAGTTAGGTTGTAATACTGGAATCCACTGCTGTGAACCGTGTGTCAGGTTCTGCGTGGGATGCACTGCAAGGATGTACCATGGATGGTTAGATCTACACTGCTCTGTGTTAGTCGCCCCCCAGCAAAGTGGAACACTATTTCTCTAGTTCTCAGTGGCACTTGAGTTTTCCAGTATAATTTATTGAGGGTATGTCCATTGCTTCTTGGATCATGTCCATTCTGAGGGTGGCTGTCTTGGTCCTCTGGGCTTTGCACAGCGGTTACCAAAACCTGAGGGAAGAAATGGATTTAATACTTCTGTCTACTCAGACCACACAGGCTCACAGAGGCTGGCAGCAGTCAGAGAGCACTCAGCCATGCTCCAGCTCCTACAGAACACATTTACTCTCAGGGCTAGAAAACACCTTTGAAATAGGAGGAATTCTACAGGCACTCTGGCCCTAGGAAATACAAATATGAAGAATTTGTATATCATTATAGTTCACCCCTTAAACCTCACTGCAAAGTACTTATCAGTAGACACAGAATTACAGCCTTTATAACCCTTTTTTTTCCCTTCTCTGCATACTCAAGCAGTCATCAGGTATTACTTCTGAAAGTTTTCAGTGCTTTACAGACATTATATCGCATTTGACAAATTCTGTATTTTTATACACCTTGAAAAACAACGAAGTGAAGAATTACTCAGTCATTAATTCTGGAAAAAACTCCTTCAGCCACGCTGAAGAGACAAGGCAGACTTCTTTGTCTGGGTTCTGCATCTCAGTGAGTTGAAGGGAGTCGGTAGCAGAGCTATCCAAACCAGTACTGATAAAGAATCCCCTGTTTAAATCATCTAGTGATTATTTTTTGAATGAAATGTAATTACCAATATCTGTTACTTCTGCAGGAAATTCTGAAATTTGACCTCTTGTATCAGTGGAACCAGAAAAAGAAATGTGAGGTAAAATGTCAGTTGGTGTTTTGTTGCTTCTTTCAGGACGATCTGGAAAACACAGAGACCCCTCACTGTAACTTTCACTTAATCACCACTGTGGCAATGCTACTTGTAATTACAGTCCAGAAAACAACTGGCATCAAATATTAGTTACAAAAACAAAGCTTTAAATGCCAATTTCTCATTTCTTAAAAACAATACTTTTAAATTGTTTATGAAGTGGCTGTCTAGTGGCAGTGACACATTCCTGCTCACCAAATTTGGATTCTTATTTTGTATTACAGTTTGTATTGATAGCTGAAATCCCATGTAGCACCTATTTATAGCAAAAGCTTACAATGCCATTTAATACATCAACATAAAGGCATCTGTTCATGTTCTTTCTAAACTAAAGGAGGTTAAACATCACTGGTAAATATATATACATATATGTATGTATAAAATACAAGTATATTTGACAATATACTTTGGTATTTTCAGAGCAAACACCAAGTTCAGGCAAATTTTTGTTCAGTAGGAAAAATGTATTTTGTAAAAGGAATTAGAAAAGCTTTTTCACCACTTACCAGGTAGTATAGGTGAAGTTGTTTTCAAACCCTGTTAATGAGAGATATATAAATAACTACATAAACCACTTCCAAAGAAAACCAGAAATTTAAGATTATGAAAGCATCACCAAAACCATAACATTTGTGGAAATTCCTACTTGCCTATACATTTTTTACTTGATTGAACATTGACAAAAAATGCCACAGTAGTTCATAAGAGAATTTACTATTAGCATCTTACTTAGCATTTAATACAAATAAAAAACATGACACTACAACTCATTTGCAAAATTAGGCAGATCAGTACTCACACTACATTTACAGTCCCTGAAAACTCACATCTATCTTTTTTTGTCATATTTTTAAGTGAGGTGTTGGGGGCACATGAAGAAAAGTTATAAATATAGAAAGAATTTATGTGCTTTTGAACTTCTGCCAGCTGTTCGTGCTGGATGACTTTGAGCTGGAAAAGTCAAATCTGATGGGCAAAAAATGGTTTGTTTAAAACAAATATGGACATAAGGGAAAAACTTTAAGAGGCAGTGAAACAAGTTGCCCACAGATGATATGAAGTGTCCATCTCTGGTGGTTTCCAAGACCCAGCTGGATAAAGCCCTGGTTAGCCTGGGCTGAGGCCCTGCTTTGTGCAGCAGGTTAGACCAGAGACTGCAGTTCTCTTCCAGTTGGAATTGGCCTAAGATCCATTAAGGGCAGACAGCAAGCTCCCTAAAAGCAGCATATTTACACTCTTAAGGCCATAATTTAAGATATATTATGGATGACTTCTTTTAAAAGTATTACTGAGCTTAGAAAACCAGATAATTTTCTTGGAAAGAGAACACGCTCTTAACACATCAGTTCAGCGGCTCGGGCAGAGGAAGAACTGGCCAGTTGCAGATGACCAGCAGCTGCAACTTCTCCCAAGTATGCATTTTGCTTTTTGTTGTAGCTGCCAAGCAGAGCAGAAATGACTGATTGGTGCAGACTTGTCTGCCACACTCACTGTGGAGGCTGTTGGCTCGGGGAGATGCTGCTCACGCGAGACGCTCCGCTCCGACCGCGCCACCAGAACGGGCTTCGGCAAGGCAGCGCCTAAGGGAGAACAAATCCAACTCAGCACCCTTCAGTGCAGCGAGGCATTAGCACTCAGCATTAGAAATGTGCTGTCAAGTTGTTTTTTTTTAAGATTAAATACTTGAAAAAACGTGAAAATCTCTTTACATGAAAAGCGTTGCACATGAGGCAAAATGCCACAACGTAACGCAGAACACAAGACGGCAGCGCTTGCATTGGGGATGTTCATTTTGCTCCTTTGGGGGTTCCTAATCAACAGGGGAATTGGCTTTTCTTTCAAAGGCATTTTAGAACTTCTGTTACATCAACTGTGCACTAATAGTATGTGTTTTTCAGCTCTCCCAAGTAAACATGTAAGTCAGGACAGCCACACCTGTCCTTTACTGACATCGTGCAAAAAGACAAACAAAATTAAAGTGGTTTTTAGTTATTACAGCCCTGGAGATTTTTTTTTATTTTTTAAAGAAAACAGCTTTGTTCCTTGTGTTGTCACAGAAAAGCAGCAGGTTCATAATATCCAAAGAAAGGATCACTTTGACTAAACTACCTGTGCTTATGATGGTCACGGAACACATTTACAAAACTTCAAAGTTTTTACGCTGAAAATACATAGATTAACTACTTGGGCCAAAATTTTTTTGAGTTTCAAAGTGATACTAAAAGCCATCAATAAATAACTACATCATATTAGGTTTTCTGGAAGGTACCAAACATCAACCTAATTTATCACTTCATTTCAATTCATCTGTTTCGTATTCTGCCATTACAACTTGATGAATGAACTATGACAACAGGAGTACATCATTTGTAAGTGTCAGCTTTCTCTTTCAGCTACCCTTTTGATACAAAGGGTGAACTACATTAAACATGAAAAAAACGGGCTTGTTCAATACATGCAGTGCAGAATGAAACATCAGCATCTTTCCTTTGCCCAAGGAAGGAGAATCAGATAAACACTGCTCATGTGCATGCCCATCCCCTACCTGGGAGCAGCATGAAACTGAAATAGCTGGGAAATTCCCTAACTGTACTGCACTTACCCACACTCTCTCATTTCCAGACCTTTCAGATTGAAAACCAGCTCTACTCATATTGAAGTCTCCAATTTCTTAAATATCACGTAACAACATATTTATGCAGAAAATGAGAAAGAATTCCACCGTGTTTAGGGTTTGGAAGAGTGAAGCCTCAAAATAAACCACTACACAAGCTAGATTTCATTCCATTTTGCAATTTGCTCCAAGAGACTAACCAAAAAGCAGGGGTATTCAAATGCAATACAATACAATACTGAAACGCTCTTCACATTTTATCTCCAATTATCAACAAAAATCAAAAACTCACTCTGTTCACTTGCTAATACAAATGACTCTGGTGTTCTTTCTGGGAGCGGGGGAGAGGAATCTTCACTAGCATCAGCATCTAAATCAAATATGACATTTAGATAAGTTAAAACACACATTTCGATTTTTGTCCTAGACTTTTCAAAGTTGATCTTCTGACACATGAGAATTCTAAACTTGATATAAAATTTCAAGCAAAATTTGCTCTAAATATTATAAAACATTTTGGTTAACCAAACTAACGTCCTGGAGCAACTTCATCTAGTAACACTAACTTCATATTAAGGGGATAGGATCAGTTTGTGTGTTATGCAAGCAAGAAAATTAAAACACATTTTCAGTCTAAATAATTTGGAGGAAAGAACCCTCAGTAATTGCAATGAATACTTCTTGTCCATCCTTTCAGGTCTCAGTTTTGCTCCCCAAGTCCATGTTGAGGCCCACTGGCTCCCACACCACTGACACAAAGTAGTTAAACAGCCTAGTGCAAGGTTTTCTAGGCAGAAAAGTAAAGTAGGACTCAGAGGAGATGGCTACTGCTGATGGCAGCACCACATCCTGCCCCCAGTCTGTTCCCTCTCCCCTCCCAAAAGTGCACTAACACAGGCTGTTCTGGCAGCAAAAGCCCCACTCTGACCTGCTAAGAAATCTGCAGTAGTAATTAAAGGTTTAAAACAATTTAAAGTAGCTGCTGCCATAAGAAATCTCATCTGACAACTGTACTCTGCACAGAATTCAAAACTATGAAGACACATTTCAAGTAATAAGCCATGAAGCTTGATCTGCCAGCACGCCCAGCTGTTGCAGGGACAGAATTCCATCATGTTCTACAAGCCATTGTGTTCCAAGTGACTTCTGAGACCTGCTCAAGTTTGCTATACAGCACACAAAAACCTTCATTAACAAAAAGGCCCTTTACAAAACCAGCAAATAGAGTCACCATGGACATGCATGAACCTAAAGTGAGTTTTTAGGGTTTTGTTTTGGGTAGTGTTGCTGCTGTGGAGTTGTTGTTTTGTTGTTCTGTTTATGTGTTTGTTGTTTTTCTTTCCTTTTGCCTCAGGGCACAAGCACTTTGCACTTCATTTGAATCAAGAAGAGGATTGAACTGTGTGGTGAGCTCATGCAGACCAGCAGTTATGGTTAAGCAATTAGGGTACTGGTAAATTCCCAGGCAAGTCTCACTGGTGACTGCACCCACATTCCCAACTTCAGACAGAAGAGTCCTGAGCAAGTATGAAAAGGAGAAAGCCACTGTCAACAGGGTTTAGGGTCACTGGTGCAAGGTGATTTAAGCCTATATTCTCGAGTCTCAGAGGGATTACAAGACCTGCAACCAGAATATAAAATGGGAAGCATTCACTAGCATACAAAAAGGGAAGAGATACAGCCTCAATAAGGAGATAAATGATTAAAAAATTAATGCTAAAATTTTAATCCATTCCTGTGAAATCATCAACATACCAGCAGCACAAGGGTAGTGTACTGTTATTTCAAGATGTTTCTGATACACAATTACCTGAAACAAATTCTAGAGTGACATTTCTCCAATTCTTTATCATCTTTATGACATACCACTTATTTTATTTGCATGTTCTTATAGCATCTACATAATGAGATGCATGGAGAGGTAATAATTTCCAAACAGTGATAAACAATGATTGCCCTGGGAAAGAAGAAAAAAATCCTGGCTAAAAGGAGTATTAAAAAAATACAATAGCCTGCAAATCAATAAAACAAATCCAAGGAGGACTGCTTGCAAAGTTGAAATAAGTATGACATAAAGGACTTTGTCAGATCTGCAGAGCATCTTTAAAGTGCCACAGTGTTAAAAACGTACAGGTATGTGCAAGTATTGTTCTGTGTTTGTACATAATACCACAAAATATATAGATCTATAGATACAGTTCACAATATCTATAGATCTATATCAAGATGTTTGGAAACAGATTGTTTTTAAGGATGCAAACCAGTTCACATTTCTGGGTATATGACTTGTGGTGAACACCTAGTTCACAAAGCCAGTATTTTCAATTCAGCTTGTTCTGCATCTTGCATCACACACTGAGCCCCAGACCACCTCAGAAAGCCATGAAGTCTGCACAGACTCCTGAGGCAAGGCCACTCCTGTAAGCAGCTCCAAGCACAAGAATCTGAGCTGAATCCAGAAGTTCATGTTCTTCTTTCAGCTCCACAGCCTCACTTCTCATTTTGCTGGACTTTGCACAAGAAGAAGGCCTAGTCTGTTCTTCCCAGCTCTGTCCTCCAGCTGATCTGAGCGTGCCAGCCTGACTGAAATCTGCATCTGTGTGCTTTGGGACCCTTTTGCCATCAATAAACCATGTTGTAACTTGCAAACTTTCCTTTCACACAGAAAAACAAATCAAAAAAAGTAGTAAAAGATAAAAAGCCACTAAATTCTCAAAGTGCTAGTAAGCATAACTTGGATTTTTAGACGAACAGCAGTAGTAGCTTGTCACCCCAGCCACGTACAGAAAAAGAGGAAAGCACAGCTAAATATTTACAACTCTATTAAAATGCAGGAGCCAAATCATGAGCAACTTCAAAGATCAATACAGTGAATGAGGTTACATCTACATTTCTAGGAACAGCATGTCAACCAGTAAAGCATGAATTTGGTATCAAATTAGACAAGCCCGTTGAAAATGCTTTGTCTAGTCAACACCCAATTACTGTAGACACTTCAATGAAGCTGGGTGTAGAGACAAGATATGCACCAACCAATAACATAGAAACCTACAATTCAGAATGCATTATAAATAAAGCATTAAACAAATGCTCACAACAAAGCTCACAATACAGCTTTTGAAGCAGCTAATCGTGGTCTGTAGTATCTTATACCAAAAAGAGCTCACATGCCAATTGAAAGCTGGCAGGAAGAGTCGTGCCCTCTCTGATGCTGCCACCCTGCACTGTACAAATTTACATTTAGAAAACTGCATTGAAAAGAAATTTATGTCGTCCAACTCTACAGATGCAGCTAGATAACGAGCAGCACTTCTGAACCTCAATGGAACCTACCTTTGCCATCTTCAGAACACGTTACAGCTGTTAAGTCTTGCCTGGCAATAGACATGGGCAGTACTTTTCTGGCAGAAATGCTGTCGGGATGAGTGGCGGCGGAGACTGTGGCACTTGCGGTTGACACGTTGGACGCGCTTTTGCTCGCGGCTCCCTCAAAGTTCATCTCGTCCGTGTCAGAATCGTCTGAATGGAGAGGATTGGTAAAACAGAGGGGTGCTCGAACAGAAAGAGGAGTATGAGCAACAGTGTCACTGGGAGGATGTTCAGTGGGGGTGTTTGGTAGCAGACAGAGAGTTTGAACCCCGTGGCACAAGGTGTCTGAGGAGGCGCCTTCAGACGCGGGCGTACGCAGCGCGCTGTCGGGCCCGTGCAGCGCCCACGTGCTGTGCCCCTTTTCTGCCAGGGGCAGGCGGTCTGGCCTGGCTGGAGTATCACACACCTGCTGACTCTGCAGACTTTCTGGTGAAGGTATTAAGGCTGTGTTGGACTGTGGCACGCTGTATTCCGTACAGGAGTTTTGAGAAGCGTCTACGAATGAATCCCCTGAAATCTGTTCCTGTGGCTTAAAGCTCTTATCAATTACACAGGATGACACGGGCTTAATTTTAATTGCATGTCCCCTGTTCAACAGGGAGTTGCCATCAAAGCTTCGTGGCCCCTCCTGAAGAGGGACCTTCTTGATCTCAAAACTTAAGTTGCGCTCCAGCCTTTTCTCCGCGCGTTCGCTGGGTTCGCTCTTCCCTGAATGTTCTGCTGACTTATTGTAATTCTCATTGAGGTCTGTCGAGTGCTCTGATGAGACCATGTGCAAAACTGGCTTTGGATGGTATCTGTCATTGTCCTGCCACACCGTAGTGACTGTTGGATAAGCTGATGGGGGAGATGGTGTTAGGATTGGTGGTACTGGCTGAGGCTCCGGAGGCTGCAAGATTTCTTCTTTAGCATCTCCTTCTACAAGGCAACTGCAAAACAACCAAAACACAATGGCCTAAATTTGACAAGATTTTAGACATCTAACCACCACCCACTGCAGTAGTTAATGCTTTCATACCAGTATCAAACTCCACACAGAGCTTCCACTGCATACAGACAATGGTTATAGAATATGACTAGTGGGGTAGGCAAGAATTAAGTCAACACACTCAAAATGCCTTTCAGAATATCACAAAGACATTCATTCAGGCCACAACTAATCTTCACTAATAGTTCAAAGATTGCTCACATCCTTTCCCAGAAAGATGCTGTAAGACAGGCCCTCTTGTGGCAGCATTTCACTACTTTTTTCCTTAAGTGGCTCAGAGGAACTCCACACATGGAATTCAAACTTCAAAAAAGCCAAGAAAGATTTCTTAAAAAAAAAAATTCTTACAGCCCACTTAACATTGAATATCTTCCTTCACTTTTATTTTTCTGCACATGCCCCAGAAGATTTTATTTTTGCATTTGTGTACTTAATAGTCCCCACACAGTTGCAGACCAAATTTAGCTGGCATAAGGTACATACAATACAAAAAAATTTACAGGAGAACATATGATCCAAATTACAGCGCATATTAGCAAGACCACAGCACTTACAACTGGAGCTCATCTCAAGCTACTTAAAAGGAGAAGTTCAGGAAGCATATGGTCAGATTAGATGCAGAGGAGTTGTCTACAAACATTTAGCATAACTGACACAGGTTGTGTCTACAAACAGGAATTAGGCATTTTTATAATTTTCATTCCTTTAAAAATCCAGGAGGACCTGGACAAGCTCAAGAAGTGGGTTCATCAGGTTGAACAAAGCCAAGTGCAAGGTGCTGCACCCGGGCTGGGGCAACCCCTGCTGTCAGTACAGGCTATTATGACCAATAGGAAAAAAACCCAAACCAAAAAAAAAGCCCAGAGACTCTCTCACAATTGAGTCTTACCGAGAACTAAAAGCAGACCTGGCTTGGGATAGGCTACAGCATGTGTTTCATCCTTGTGACTTTGTTAGCACCAAGCTATAGCAGTATGGATTGAAGAACTAAAATCTTTATATAAGGGATTCCATACTGAAGAGAACCATTTGGAATCTCAGCTTATGAAAATCCTAACCCTCTGAAGTACTGCAAGCTTCCCAGCTTCCAAACTATCTTCTAAAAGTTCCTGTATCTTTGCATCTGGAAAACCTCAGATTCCTTTGCAGTTCTGGGTGATCTCTTCCATTCTCTGCCTGATTCCTGTCACAAAGAGATGGGCCTCAAATTCCTTCTCTTCCTCTCCTATCTGCACTTGTATATTGCTGTTTTTCTTTATATTAAAAAAGGAAAAATACAAAACACATCAAAGCAATTTAACAGAAGTAACTTGGGAACTCTTGCCTCCAGACACTGTTGAAAAATGAATAAGCTAGAGAATAAGTTGTTTGCCTGAATTAGTAAAGATGAAATGGGGGGTGGGGGGGCAGTAATAAGTCTTGCTCCAATATAATACACACTGAGGACAGGAGGATTCCCTCCTCATGGCTTTCTCTCCTCTGTTCTGAATGGGGGAGGGACACACAGGGAGGCAGACAGAGCATGAGGGCACTCACACAAATGTTTATGTGCCCCCTTTACAGCAGGGCTGCTCATCAGTAATCTCCACTAAATCCTCCTATTGAAAAATCAGGGTTTTCCCTTATTGACCTGATTCTCCTGACCCAGAGTTATGTGCAATCAGCAAAACTAATTTCTTATCTGGTACAGACCTAACACTAAGCATTACAATTAGCTAAAGGAACAAATTAGCATTAAACTAGATGTAACAAGGTTATAGGCCCACAATAGCAGTCAAAATTGATTAAGGTCTTCACCAGATATTGTTCAATGAAACCACTCTACCCTTTGATCCACTGGTAAACAGAGCTCCATGTGTATACAGTTAGTTCCCTTAGATGTATCCACAGAACTGATGATACAGGAAATGCTGCACAAGCCAGCAACCCAAAAGTTGATTAAACAACTTCCTCCTACACAGTTCAACAGAACTACTACAACGTTCCCCACTACACTTGAAGCTAAATGTCATTCCTTCACTCTTCAAAGACAGCTTACAGTGAAGAAATGAGAAATTATTTGCCAAAATCATTCTTTGCCTTATCAATAATGAAGGATATCTGTCTTCAGAAATGGAGATGCCCAAATAGTATTCTAGCACAATTTTTCTCTTTAAATAAGGAAATAGATGCCAACAGGTAACAATTTTTCCATTTTACTCACATTTTGAATATTACTATTTCACATGCTCCCATTGCAAATAACGTTTTTGTTTGTTTCTACCCAGCAAAAATATGAAGGTATGCACACATTCAGAAGGTCTCCCTTTGGCAGTAGCTTTTCCTAAAACTCCTGTGAATCTTGGGCATTTTGGGCTGCTGCATAATGCTGTCTTTGGGCATGTCCTTCAACAGCTGTGTTCCAGAGACACTTCTCCCCTCAGAGGCAAAAAAGTATCTGAAGATGAACTACTAACACAGTTAAAAACAACAGGAGACAGTAAAACCAGCTTGATTTAAAATACCAGGAAACCAACAGAAAGCTCACGAAAGAGGATATTGAGACAGAAAAGAGCCAGTGAACCAAAGCAAGCCAGGCCATTCAAGTAAGAGAAGTAAGCTTTCCTGTATTAGACCTTTAAATAAACACATCCATTTGTAAAATCCCACTGTGTGATAACAGAAAGCTTTGCCATGACTCAGCCTTGAAGTGTCTCTCCAGATCCAACTGCTGCTGATTATCTTGGAAGGCCACGACCTCGGCACTTCCTCACTTGCACTGGATCTGGAGCTTCCCTGGCTGATCAAGGCAGCTTGCTCAGGCACTTTTATTGCCACACAGCCTGAGCAGCAGTGCCCTGGCTGATGCCAGTGGCTTCTCAGGTGTCAGGTAAGCCATGAATCAGGCAATAATAACTTTTAAAAATTATTTGTCATAGTAACAATTACAACTTGTCAAAAGTACTATAATTTGTCAAAAAAAACCAACCCCTCCCACAGCTTTCCACCAAAAATGTATACATGAAAAGAGCCATATACTGCTTTTTCTGCAATACATTATAAATTTTTAGCATGTTTTAAAATCCAAATCATTCTACCCCTAATGGAAAAGAGCTATATTATTAAAACTGAGCACAATGGGTTCAGATTTAAATGAAACTTGGCCAGTGTTCAAAAGCAAAAAAGCTTTAAATAATCCATGGTTACTCTATGCAGCATACTGTAGGGTGTTTCAAATAAAAGAGAGTGATGCCAAGGTCATAGAATGCAGCTGCTATGATCAACCAAAAATAGATACCAAGCTCTACATCCTCCCTCATAATTAAAATAGAAAAATTAAACTCAACACAAGCAGGCTGAAGGTAGACAACCACATTATTCTACTTCAGCATTAAATCACTGCCATCCACGTCAAGGAAAAGCTGCAGTCCAGTGAGTGAAGCTGTTGCAAATGTACTGCAGATAACTTATATAAAAGTATAATGAATAAAAATAAGCAACTGCTGAATTTACCATGTAAAGTATACTTATGGAGGCTTTTTGTTTTTTTAATTGTGTCATACAACTTAGAGACAGCTAATTAAGAAGGAACACCATTCAATGAATTTTGCAGGAGATGCAGAGATCGTTTGCAAGGCTGGAAATGAAACAGAATAACATCTAGCCCTGGAAATGTATTTATTGTCATTAGACTGGAGTCCAAACATAGTCTGATGAGAAGTTAAACTGCTGCAGTATTTCATCTTTTCTCCTTCAGCCAGCAGCATGTTGCTCTTCATTGCACTCACTGCATACAAAAAGCTGTTACATCATCTTTGCTTTTTGTGAGTTTATGTCTAAGTTTTTGACTTTTGATTTCCAACTGCATTTGAACTTGAAAATAAAGAACATTTTGTAACCAAGCCTGACTAAAATGAACCACCTCTTTTTCCAAATACTTTAGAATCAACTACTAAGCACACAAATATTTCAAGGACTAATACTTAAAGGTATCAAGGTGCTCCCTCTGAATTCTGAAGCATGAGTCACGTAAAATCAAGTACAGCCCTAAACTGTAAATTTAAAACTTAGGGGGTTTTGCTGTCATATCTAACAAAGTTAAACCTTACTTATGTCCTCTTCCTGCCTTAACCTGAAAATAGTTACACATATCTAACAAAGAACACTTTCCATGCCCTCGAGTACTCCAAAGAAAGGTGACTTTCACATGATCATCAGCTGCAAAGCCAAGCAATTTCTAGGATAAGATGCTGATGTATGCACACTAACGAGCTGTTCTTGTTTACCTCTGTAATAATCAAGGAGTAATATTAGAATTTTTATGTTGACATCAAGTGGAGAGAGACATTAAGCTAAATGACTACGCTCACATATTGCATTTAATTACATTAAAGCATTACAAGGTGATAAAAGATTGGAAGGAAATACAATTCCAAAACCTCTGCAACACAAGTACAGCTAGATGCTTCACGGTGAGCTAAGTAAATAAAAATACCAATTTAATATTGATTTAATATCAATAGCCTAAAGATACTTGTAACTTCCAAGATGAAAAAGACATAAAAGCAGCCTAGAAAGTAACACTCCTTCCCCAGTACATGTCCAGGCCAATGCAAGCACTAAAAAGATTAATTATACCTCTCTGAATAAGCCTCCCACCTTGCATGGCAAAGGTCTTCAGTGACATATCATCCTTAGCACAGACAGGAGAGTTTACATGATATTAGCTACACTTTCAGAGGAAGAGATCTTCAAGTTTCAAGAAGATATAGAGATGATTTTATGATGATGTCACAAACAAAACAAGAGAGAGGTGAGAAAGCACCTTCACAGAAAAATTCTGCCATGTCCTGAGTGGTCAGCCAGTGGAAAGGGCTGCAGAGGAGATGTCACCATCTCACCCAGCAGAGCTGGGGCCAGCAGAAAACAACTGACAGGCATCATAAACTTTACTGTCTAAGTAAACATGGCTTGTATGGTAACAATATGGAAAACAAGACCCTGAGGCCAAGAAATAAAAACCAACTTTTCTCCTGCTCAGTCAGGATCATCTCAGGCAAGTTCACCTTAAACCAAGCTGGCCCACAGTACTCTGCACTATCAGTCCCTAGAGCCCTTTTTGCTCTAGAAAACAAAGCAATTGTTAAACGTTCCCTTAAAAAAATGCAGCTTGCTTTACTAAATACACATTATAAAGTCAACTACAACACAGAATACAAAGAATTTAAAAACCTTATTTCTTTTCAAAAATAGTAGCTTTAGCAACTTGCTGGTAACTTCTTCAAAGACAGTGCATGTAAAACTCAAGTGCACATTTGGCTGGCAACCTCCAAATGTTTCCTTCTGCATATGGGGATTAAATTAGAATGTTTCACTGATTCTGCTCTTCCATCCTCCCCAGGAAAAGGATGCTAACCTGTGCCAAAACATCCACAACACACAAAACCTGGCTCTATGTGCAGACTGAATCAGGCTGTACATTTGTAAAATTACCTCCCACATCATGAAAAAAATGCTTATTAGTGGGTATTTTGAGCAGATGTGACTGATAGCAAATAAAGTCTTTCCTCAGAAGCATCTTCTGTGAGGGGTGTAATTAATTGTTTTTCAAAAATAATCTCAATTTTAGAAAGATAACAGCTTTGCTAAAAGCTTCCATTTATTCACCTCTAAGGAACCAATCTGCCTGCCAGTGCTGGCAGATGGGAAACAACAAGTTTATGGAAACAGGCCCAAAAAACAGCAGGCTTTAAGGAGAGATTAAAAGATTTTAACTTAATGCAGCAAGTAAAGAACAATGCAATGCAGATAAGACAGATGTGTGCTAAAACAGGAATTACATGAATTATGCATATTTAGTACATGAATAAAAATAATAAAAACTAAGGTACACCTAAGATTATTTCAAGGAACACTAGTAAGGAAATTACCTGTTGGACAGAAATCGTATTTCTAAGCTCAGTGATGAAGTTTCAAGAGCCTGGAACTCATCATGAACTCAGGTTAACTGACTCCTCTGTCATCATCTTAATCCACATAATTGAATACAATCACAATACCATCAATCTGAATAAAGTAAAAAGCATACTGCCTACACAGCAGCAACCGTGGCAACTGTTTGTAAAAAGCCCCAACTCACTTCCATGGCTCTCTTTTTTTTATTTTAAAGCAATTCAACTTTCCTTATGACTAAATGTTATGCAGGACTATTAACTGGCTGGTGGTTTCTTATGTCATCCTACAAATTTAGGAAACCCAAGTGCTCACCTTCTGTCTGTTTAACAGCAGCCAATGTAACACAGGTGAGGTCACCTCCAAAGGCCCTCACAACTCTTCCACAAACTACCTAGGGGACTTGGACACCCAGTTCAGGAGAATTGCTTCTTTAGTTGTCCCAACACTTAGGTTGGGTGCCCATTTAGGCTGATCAATCTGTTGGCTGAGATTTACTTTTGGTTTCTGTCAAACTGAGTCTCTGTGTTTCAAGAGCTAGAGAGGATTTTCTTTTTCCTCTGCTGAATGGAAAGATTGCTGAGACCAATTCTTCTTCACAATAAGAACAGCATTTGGTTGTCATAACCTAGTCTACAGCAGTACTTGTCTGAGATTTTCTGGAATAAATGGGTATGTTTCATCATGGTTATTTTTCCAAAAATGAGGCTTCAGTCATTATTTGAGCCTATTTTAAGTCTGTTTTGCTACTATCACCTAGCAGAATTACAACACAAGTAGATCTAACATATCTGGCTAGTAAAGGTGTGTGCTTGTCCACTCACAGATAGTCATTGCAAAATTGGTATGTTCAAACACAGACTTCACAAAGATATTAAAGCTTATATTCAGAGTCAATTCCAAGGTTTCTATTTGCATTAAGTATATTTCTATTTATAAATAGAACATATAAACCTGAAGTCTATATGATAGCAGTAGCTTTATTCTACTTTTTGTCCATGTTTCAGCTTAAATTAATATATTAACACAGTTAACTACCTGCGGGTCCGTGGAGGCTTTGGTGGAGGAGAATCCTGTTTCTCAGCATCTGAAGAACTGACAGCATTCTCAGTATTATTTTCATCCTGATTAAAAGAAAAAGGGTATTTTTCACTCATGGCTGTAAAGCTGATACACACAACATTTGAACTGTAAGGTCCAAAGATCTATAATGATACTTGGCTATAATATGTAACAATATGACCTATTTTTGGCTATTGTATAGAGATCACTTTCAAGATTCTATTCTAAATGCAAAAAAGTATTTTATATCTTGTGCATCCACTTATATAAAAGACATCTTTTCTATCTGCACGTATTTATAAATCCATACACACTTATCTGTATATACATGTAAAATATTGCTGTGGATTGGGTTGCCTCTCTTACATAATAAACCATGTATGTATAAAAATCAGAACAGAATGTGCAAGAGTCTAAAGCTGACATACCAATTCCAAACATGTCAAAGACCCTGTCAAAGACCCAACAAAACCAAGGAGGACCTTAGTCCTTTATTGACTTTAACGCTTATTTTACCTAAATGCGTCTCCTGCGGGAGTTCTCTTTTAAAAAGCAATTTTAAAAAAGAACAACCAACATCCCCAATCAATGTAATACCTTTCAAAGCACAATATCAGGTCCACACAATAGGGTCTGCTATCTGCCAGCCTACCTGCTCAGACTGGAGAGAGACTGACTTTTTCCAGTTTTACAGAACAATAGGATTTGCCCTGATAATTTCTGCTTCAAATGTGATAGTTGCATTTGAATTCAGTGAGCAATTTTTGCTTTGGAAGATAAACTGTAAGTTCCCTCAACACTTAACTAACCTCCCTTAAATTTAGATTCATTAGTTATATGTTTTTAATTTCCACTACTTGTCTTAAAAGTTACCATATCACTGTTGGCTACCACGAAGAGTCTATTAGCAAATTCTGTCCCTCAGTGTACTAAGTGGAGCTTTACCTGTGAAGAAAAAAATTTAATCTTTTGATCTTTCTTACTGTTTTTTCCTAACAGCCCCCATTAACTTGCTGTCAAATACAATATTGCACAAGCACTCCAGCAGAAATACCCTATTGTTCCTTAATAAATGGATTGTGTTAGCCCTTTCAGGGAAATTGCACAGGGAGTTCATTGTCCTGCTGACCACTAGCTGTAACTATCAGGGGTGCTTTGGAGTAAGATTCAATTAGCAGATAAAAGCCACTCACATTTAAATGAACTCAGCTGAAGCTTCCACCGCAGTCAATCAAGGTTAGTTGGTTTTCATAGAATCACAGAATTGTTTGTGTTGGAAGGGGCCTTCAAAGGCCATTTAGTCCACACACCTCTGCAATGAGCAGGGACATCTCTAAAAAGACCAAGTTACTCAGAGCCCTGTCCAACCTGGCCTTAAAAGTTGCAGGATGGGGCATCTACAGCCTGTCTGGGCAACCTGTTCCAGTGTTTCATCCCTCTCACCATAAAACATTTCTTCTTTTCATCTAGTCTGAATGTACCCTCTTTTAATTTAAAACCATTACCCTTTGTCCTATTGCAACAAACCCTGCTAAAAAGTCTGTTTCTTATAAGCCCCTTTAAGTACTGCAGGGCCACAATAAGATCTTCCTGGAGCCTTCTTTTCTCCAGGCTGAAAACCACAACTACCTCAGTCTGTCTTCATAAGAGACAGGTAATCCCTCTGCTCATCTGTGTGTCCCTCCTCTGGACTCTCTCCAACAGGTCCATGTCCTTCCTTTGCTGGGGAGCCCAGAGCTGGATGCAGTGCCCAAGGTGGGACCTCACAAGTAAGAAGCAGAGGGGCAGAATCACCTCCCTTAACCTGCTGCCCCACAGTGCTCTGGATGCAGCTGATGACCATGGGACATGAACATCCAACCCCTCTACCAGCCTCCTCTCAAATATGTGAAAAAGCAATTTCCAACTTTTTGACATCAGGTAATGGGTGAACATACAGATCATTTTGCCCTTAACATACATAAAATTAATTTTATTGACTGGTTTGGGCAGAGGACCATTCTGAAGGTTGGTGCCCAAGATGCTGAGGCTCACAGTATTCAACAATAAACTGCTCAATGGTTGTCTCATATTCCTCCCTGCTTCTCTGAGTTGTGCAATGCAAACTCTGAATCTTCCCATTTGTATTTGTTGCTATGGATAGCACTAAATGCATTGGCACTGTACTAAAAAGGCCCCCCTTAATCATAAGTACTAACAACCAAAGCTAGAAACTAATGCATCCTAAAGAACTGCACCCTGAGAGCAGAGCAGCCTGCCAGCCTTGCTTCAGCACCACAGCACAGCCAAACTTCATAAGGCAAAAAGGTATTAGAAAGAGTGAGGCTCCACAAGAGTTCCTCCCCCTCACCACCAACCTCTCCATCCTAGAACAGATCAGAAAAGTCTCCCAATTCTGTTCCACCAGCACAGATGTTTTGAGAAACAGATTTCTTATTTATGCACTCCGTTTTCTAAAGGGTATTGGCAAGGAAAAGGGTGTGACTGTTGGCTCTAGACTAACTTGTCCAGAAAATAAACCAGCAGCTGCATCCCTGTCCTTCTGTGTTTGTAAAGTGAAGTGTTTGTGAACAGAGTGTTTCCTCAGATATGCTTTTCTCACAGGCAGAAGAAAAAGATTATTAAAGAAGCTAACATATGTCAAAGCTTTTTAAAGCTTCATATATACAGTAAGAAGCTGCTTTTAGTTGAGACAAGCAGAGGTACCTGAAAAGGCACTGCCATTTTGCTACTGCTAATAAAACCTATGGATACACCTTACAAAAATGTATAGAAACTCAGGTGGCCAAGGCACATAACACAACTACAAAGTTTACAAAAACAACTCCTTGAAAAAAAAATTAAACCCCCAAACAAACAAAACCCAACAAAAAATGCCCACACAAAATAGTACTTTTAAATGTAATCCCAAAAAAAGTCAGTGGTTACCCTAACTTTATACACTGGGAAGGCTTCAGGCAGATAGGTGTTCAAAAGTTTTCACTTGTGCATCAGGTTAAACTCCAGATCCATGCACTGCTTTAGTTACATTGAATGAGGAGTAAGAATAATTAAAGGAATTAGTGTCACCAAAAACAGGTATTTTGCTACTTTCCTTAATTAGCTCAATGGATTGATGTTTTTGTGAAGGCTTCATTTACTTTTAGAGAAGTCATTCCCTGTTACTTGCTCTCCGTTCTGTGTTACAAGACATAGAGAATAACCAGTATTTTGAGTACCCTTGAGTGATACTGACTCAGATTCCCCTGTCTTATATCAAAAGAAGCAAAGAGGCAAACATGCAGAACAACCAGCACTAGAAGAGAGGAAGCTGAAGTCTGCAAGTGAATATAGGGTGTCTCACTGGGATGGCCACATCTGTTGACCAGAGCAGATGGTGGCATTAAGAAAAAGCCTCCCCCAGCCTTCCTAATCACAGCTTATTGACATCAGTCAACGCTCTCTTGCTTCTCTAGACAGATGTTGCATTCTCAGGCAGAACACAATTTTTAAAGTATCAGCTTAGACAAACCAGGACAACACACATGGCTCACAGGGGTCATCATACAGAATAATTGTTTACAAATGGATTAACAAATGTGCAATTCACTAAGTGCTCAGTGTAGCACCCTGCTGTCTTCCAGAAGGCAGCTATCCTACCCCAGCAGGCTTCTCACTGCAACAGGGGTCAACAGAAGAACAGGTTCTTTCCCCAACCTTTGTGTCTATATGCATCAAATGCTCAACAGTTTAGGAATTCCCTTGGAGTTACTCCCCTGAGGGAGCAGCTACTCAGATCAAATGAAAATGCTCATAGTTAGGAATTTCTAAGTTTTCTGTTGAATTGCACATGTACAAGCATGTGTGCCTATCTACCTATGAAGGACTATACTGACAAATGAAAAGACCATAAACTCAAATACCTAGAAGTGTAGATTACCTCTAGTCTACTACAGTACAGAGTAACTTACGTTCCTGCAGTAATGCAGAGAAACAAGGAATTATCATGGCAGATGCAGTGTCTGAATCCAACCTACTAAGATAACCCAAACTGTGCTATCAACTCCCAAGGGTGGGTCTTCCATGTAAAATTTTCTTTTGGAACTCACAGTGGAAATATTTAATGTCATTGAGAAGCTTTCTGTACTGGTAAAATACTGGCAAATTTACTGCAAAGACTCCTCCAGAAGTAATCTCATGTTTTCCCTTAAAAGGAATTGAGGCATTCCTTTTGCCCTTATCATAAAGCAGCATGGGAATCACTGAGCATCAGTAGATAAAAAGAGAAATACTTCAGACTGAAATGATACACTCAAGTGACTCAGATTAAATAAAACATTCCAAGCACAGGCAACAAGATAAATGTCTCTGAAGAAATACATAATTTTTTAGAATGTTACAATGACAAAAAATATCCTTCCAAGCTGCCAAACAGCAAAGAGAATATGAACAGCAAAGTCTTTTCACTTACAGCTTCTAAACCACGAACATTTCAAATAACATTCTTCTTATAGCAGCCAATTCCTCCATGACTTCTAAAAGTGCAGCAACCACAGCAACAGAATTCTGCTGCTTTTACAGCACGAAATGCAAGAGACACTGGAGAGCACTAGCACTGCCAGATTTTGGAGAAAGTGTTTATTAAACAAGCTTCGACTCATGGATAAAGGCAAAACAAGGACTTGCTGTACTGTAACATGCTTGGTACTGTCAAGAGACAAAATTCAACAAGAAATATTTTTGAAGAGATAGTGAACTTGATTGTTTGTCTTTTAACCAATTTTCCTTTTCTGACTTCCAAACAGAACATCCAACTTGACAAAATTCCATATGATTCAGACTTTCCAAGACAGCTACGGTTCACTCCAGCCCATGAAGAACCTTCTCAAATAACTGATCAAATATTTTACTGATCCAAATCTGAGGGATATCTCATCAGATGATCAAGACTAATGAGCTTACATATGTTTCAGAGCTTCCAAACACAACACCAAGTGTAGTATTTTTCACTGCAGTGCTAACAAAATCAACGATGGTGAGAATCATGGTTACTGACTTGACATGACAATATGATCAAGAACTTCAGTGGGAAGGAGGCTGAGTCCAAGACTTTGTTCCAATTTAATGGTTTGGTAACTTAAGAGTACTACTGGGTGAGAAGGGAGGGAATAGTTTTGATTATCACATTTAGTATCTGAATTCTTTTTCTATGAGAGAAAAATCGCTCCTGAGCAGCAATTCTTCACCCTGAAATTTGGCTACCGTGGGGGACTGTTGAAAGAACTGGTATCTGAGCACAGCTTTTCTTATTTCATTTACATACTTAATATTATTTTAAGTACATTTGTTGTTCTACACATTGACAATATGTTTAACTATATGGTAAGAATATACATTTATGGCATTAAAGCACATTGTGTATGCATTTTCTACATGGTTTCAAATCTTTCTATCAAATTCCAATGGAAATTCTAACCCTATCATAAGTCTATTTTCAAGCACTGCATGCCTTGCTGTTGACATTGTACAGTATTGTTTCCAGCAGGGCAAAGCTGGCAAGTTCACAGGAACACACGTTGGGGATTGTGTCTGAGCTACTTCCCCAGGAATAGTGCTGCTGGCTGCCAATCAGATTAACTTTTTATTTGGATGTTACTGGCAAGCCCTGCCCACAAAGCCTCTGTGAATCCATTTTCAAACACTGCTTGACATGAGAACAGCAATGGAAAACGAAACCATGAAACAGAGCACTCCAACTCTTCAGAGTATTATCAAAACAGAATAAATGACACATTTCCTCTTCAGCCCACTAACATCTCCTATTTAACTAACAGTAATATACCTAAAGGAGGCACATTAATTTAATTTGGAATTATTTTCACTGGACATAATGAAAACCCTTTGCATGTTGCTCCACAGTTGCTGTAGCACCTGCAGGCAGAGTAACAAAGGTGAAGGAACCTTAGAATATTACATTGTATTTAATAAAGTTACTTGAAAACTTCCTGCCTCAGAATTAATTTTTTAACTAAGATACATCTCAGAATGCTTGTTTGCTTTTTAAAAGTAAACAAATTAGAAAATTTCTGGGGAATATCAGATATTATATACAACAGATGCTACACAAAAACCCTTGGAGGAAAAAAGTGAGTTTTTCAGACTAGCAAAAACACTGCTCAAGTGAGCTTCAAAGTTTTGATAATCGGATTAAAACTACAAGACAACATTTAACTGGATATGTGAGGTTTCCCTTATAAAACCAAAACAGAAGCTAAGCCTATACCAGTTAATTCCTTGAAAGCAAATTTTCTAACAAATGGGCAGTAGCAATTTTAAGGACCAACTTTTTAGATACAGAAACTCTTCACCTATGAGACCTTTTTCCCCTGAACCTTCCTGTAGAAATATTCAAGCAACAATAGGAAGAAGCATCACTTCCCAAGGCAAAAAGGGCCTAGTCACACAAGGATTTCTTTTGCCCTGCTTCCAGCAGTGACCAAAACAGAACTTCCAGAGCAGACATACAGGGATCCTTCCCTAGGATGTTTTCCAATAGACTGCATTTCATTTCTGGAATTTCATAGGTCAGAGGTCAGTGAAATTCATGGCAGCAGATTCTGAGATGGTGAGATATTCACCTCAAAGATACAGTGCAAGGAGCTCTGCAGTTTCATGTTGCATTTTTTATACAAATATTGCTTTTTTCTTAAATCTTCCAGGTTTCATTGGTATCCCTCAAAACAAGTTAATGGCAATCACCTTTCCACTCTTACTCAGCTTCTATTGTATCTAACCTCAGCTATTTCTTCTCCACCTCCACCTGGCTGTTCTTTAGATGGAGCCTTCCAACACATGATCCTTGGCCAGTTGTTTACTGTTTGAATTCTGTAACATGCTTTTGAGATAAGCACACGTGGCCTGCAGACAGTATTCAAGTTGCAGGGTGCCCTCACAAGGACATTACATTCTCTGCTCTTACAACGTTCCAAGGAACTGCTAAAATTTGACTTCCTTTACAACTTGTTGATTATAAACCAAGATCATATCCAAGTAAAACTCAAAACTCACACTCCAGCACTGCCTTTTCAGAGTTGGGATTTCTTCCTGTCTCACCCCCATGGACATTACCTATCCATCATCTATTTGGTCTTGTTTTATTACTCAGTCAGCAAATCTCTCAAGTCGTGCTAAAGACAGCACCTGCCTTGGCTACAGACACAGCATCAGCATATTGTGCCACTGCCTTACTCATGTTCTGGAATACATAAGTAGTTTAGTATATATAGTAATAGGAATAAGTAAATGAGAGACATTTTTGATTCTATATAAAACACAGACACAGGTCAGATGTAAGTCAAATAACCAGAAGACACAGCAGACTGATCCACCTATTATTTTATGACCAAAACTCAAGTAATTAGAAATCACTTCTGTACAAAGCTAATAAATCTGCACATTGTCAACCCTGTCATGCTCATTCCTCAGGGGGAAAAAAAAAAAATCACAGATGAGCTTAATCAAATGTGTAACAAGTAAAAGCAGCTTGCCCTATCCATATTGCATTTAGTCAATGGGCTTCTTGTCATGACTAAAGATCTCCTAAGTGCTGCATGAACTGATAGAAATTCTTAGGAGTTAGCAGAAGTATGCCTTTAATCCAAGAATGAAAAACATTCTAGACTTCCTAGAAAGCACAGTATAGGACAGCTAAATCCCTAAAATAAATGGGATGCTTACTAATAAAAACACATCTAAAATTGCTTCCAGATATTTCAGAGTCCTGAAGATAGCTACTCATACTCCCTCTAGAGAGCTGCAGAATGTACACCAACCAGGTACTGAAGGGACAGACAAAATCACTGAGCAAACAAAACACATTCCAGGGATAAAGGGTGGTACAGAGTTCTGGACTGTGGGAGAGAGAGAATATATTGATCCAAAAAGCCATTTTTCACCTAGTGCCCAGCAACAGCCAAAAAAATACATCTAAACACAAAAAAAGATAAAAAACCTATAGGGGACATGAAATTTAAAGAGGAAGGACAGAAAGACAGAAAAATCCTCGAATCCTGTGATTACCAATCAAGAATATTTATTCTCCTTTGTTAAAAGGGTAGAGCATGAAGCTTCCTGACAAAGGCATTTTCAACTTGTGTTTCTTTCTCTATATCTATTCCAATACAAATAGTACTTTAATACAACAGGAGAACTTAATAAGATCACTCACTGCCAGTCCTGCTCAACTATGCTGAGGCAGTGCTGGGCCAAGACCAGACTATAAATCTTTCCATTGCTTCCCCCTCTGCAAATGCATTTGGTGTATGTTCTAAATACCCCTTCAATTTCCTCAATTACTCAACTTCTACAACCAAGTCCTCAAGAAACTGAGTACAAACTGTCTGTCCATGCTCAGCAAAAACCACTTGTAGTCCAAACAAGTTCTGTGTGTGTCTTAGCACCACTGAACACTTGGAAAACCAGACTTCACAGGAGAATTTTGATCAGAAGCTAACAGCTACAATTGATTGAAATTCATATGGGAAAGGCACCTACCACTCCATCTGCAATCTTCCAGTCTGCACAACTTTCATATTTTTGCAGTTGCTTTTCAAACAGTTGTGCTATGGCTCGATGGACAAGTTCATACTGCTCCTATAAAAAAGTTACCAGATAAAAATTAGTGCACGAGATCTTGACACAGAATAATGATGTATTATCACATTCATTTTAAAACAAACCACACCTTTGTCTGCACTGCAGAATGCCTCTGTGTCCTCATTTCCTGTATTAAATTAAATACATTGAATTCTTCAGGTATTTTCTGAAATACAGAAGCAAGTTAATTACATTGACATAACTGTCAGAACAACAATACAAAAGCTGTTAGACATCAAAAAATAAGTCTAACTTTTGTAGGTAAAGCTGATCTGTTCTCTCCACACTGCAAGCATTCATTAAAAAAAAACAAAAAAACTGCAAATTGATGTTTGACTTAGACCAGATGAGAACTTCTCAAGTATTTTCAAAATGAGACACTAAGATGACACTGCAACGTTAATGATGCTTCATAACCTAAAAACCCCAGAATTAAGTTACACCCTTATATTTGAAATGTCAGGCTTTAGGAGCTGCACAATTAATCAGACTGAGAAAGCTGAATTCAAACACACATTTTTATTGAAATATAATTTTTAAAACCTAGAATTTTGTAGTGACCTTTTTATACAACTTGCTGTCAAAGGAAAGTAAATTCATACTAAAGCATGAATGCAATGAAACCAAACATCCAACCTGTCAAGAGAGTTCCAGAATGTCTTAAACATTTCACTAATTTAGAACACTTGGAAGCTCAATCAATCACTCCTATGAAATTACAGAATGTCACAAAACTTCCTTTAAGATTCCTTACCCCAGCTTTAAGCAGATTCCATGTATAATCTATGGCACAGATGGCTCCTGTTCTTCCACACCCTGCACTATGAACAGAAACAGCTACGTGTTAGAAATTATTTTCATTTGTAAAGAACACACTATAAGCTTTATATTTAAAGAGCCCACATTAAGGAAAAAACTTATCCAAATCCTTCAACTATCATTTTAATTTCACTCAACCTGACACTATAGTGTTTAAAAAAAATCAGCAGTGCAAAATGCAGCATTGATATTTTTAATGTAAGTTTTTCATAACCATTTGGAACTGCAGTTATGAAAGATGTTTCAATGCTGACAATTCTATTGCCTCTTTCTTTCATCACACTATTCCTAGTTACCACTGCTTCATCAGGAGGGTTCTTGTCCAAGTTTAATGGTAAATGATGTAAAACATCAGAACAGAATACATTTAAACACTTGTCACATTTTTCTGATTTAGTATCGCACCTGTATTTTCTGCTTTTTAGCTAAAAAACAAATCTGAAAGTTATAACAGTGAACTGTCATATTTATTTTTCTTCATCATATGAATTCCCTTATTTTACACATGCAGAGTTATAATGCATGCATATTTATGACATTATAATTAACCTGTTGTAAATAACCGACATTTACTACTATATCAACATTCAAGAGAAAGAGGGCAAAGTGCAATAGATTTCAGTGCTAAGTCAGTTATTTATGGTTTTAGACCTCAATTACTTAAGAGTGACAACTCAGAGAATGCAGCACTTGAAAAGAATAAATAAGCTTCAAAGAGTTAAAAAGCCCCCACAATTTAATATTTCCTGGCTTGTGAATCTGAATTCAATTTTTCTGACATAATACACGAACTTGTGTTGCTCTAAAAACCATCAAAAATCAAAGGCAAAAATTTTTCAGATAAATTGTCAAACTGTCAATTCACCAAAATATTGTCATGGTAGTTCAGTTTCTACAGTCCTTCTGTCAGCCACATTTCAGGTCAAGGATGAAACTCTTGTTCACAAGTGAGGATTTCCCAACTGGGAACCACAGTGTGCTCATTAAAGAGCTTTTCTCTCATATTAGAAGAGTTCTTAGTGCTGCACGTGCTATGTAGTCTCTCCTACTGAGAATGGAGCTTTCACTCCCATATCTGATTTGCAATGATCTTCAAAGTCTATTTTGTCCTCATGAGGATTTACACGTCTTAAAAATCACAAAATGGGTTCCCTCTCAAAGGCTAATTTTTTCTGGTTGATATCCTGTTTTAAACTGAAATTGAAGAAGATTTCACTATGTCACGAAGTTTTGACATGAGAATTTTTTAAAAACCAAAATAAATAAATTGATTTAGAACCAAAACTAGTGCACCTCCTATGAAAAGCCTAGACTTGAAAAAAATGAAAATGTATATAAAATTAAAAATTTGATACCTGCAGTGTATGCAAATTGGTACATCTTCATGTTCCTGGTATTCTCTCATCAAGCTGATCATGTCCAGAATAGAATCAAAAGACGAGGGCACATCGTGGTCAGGCCAGTTAACGTAATGGAACTGATAGACACTACGAGTCTCCTGAGGGACAGCCAGGGAGAGAGGGGTTCATGAGAACACAAATTGGAGTTTGTACCAAATAAGTAGTTCTGTATATGAACCCTCACTTTTTGCATGACAAGCAAAGTCATTTAATCTATCAAAAAAAAAAAACAGAATGGGAGGAGAGGTGTTGTTTTGTCTTAGTACAAAATAAAGTGTGTGCATGTGTGCACACGCTCACAGAGGGAAATGAAGAACACGAGAGAAATAATGAAGGTCATATCTAAATATAAATCATACTTGCAGCACCAACAGGCACACTTTTATTCCAGCACCAAGTGCTACAATAGTGCTAAAGACAAGGTAAGAAGCAGGCTTTAGGACAGCTCCTCAGCTGCCTGGGTCCCTGAAAATCCTCTCTCATCATTATCCAAAGCACCCAGAGCTACCAGCAGAACGAGCAGTTAGTTCCACTGCACCTTTCCATGCTGCTGTCACCTCTGGATTCCTGTGTACCCTTCAAAGTAATGGCCTGGAAAGCATGAATTTTTGGAACCATGTTACAGGCTCCAGGTTTCAAGACCTATACTACCTTCTGTTTAGCTATATTTGAGCATGCAAAGTTAGCTATTTTTGATGCTCGACTTTTCCCAGCTCTGTGGAAACACCACAGCTTGTAAAAACAAGAGAAAACAAAGCCTAAGAAAACACACATTTTAAAATCCAGCTGATTACCTAAAGCCAAGGTCATCAGTAAGAAGAGTTACAGCTACCTATTCAGATCCACTAAGAAATTTCACTTCATTACTTTCAAAAAGACTCGTGATTATTCACATTAGCATCAGAAAAAAAACATTGTTTTTTATATGAAAATCAAAAAAAAAGAACTTTCATCGTTCTTTTTCCTACCACCACTTATAAGCCAAAAAAACCAAAGTCCTTTCTTAAAAACAATCAAGTGTCAGTCAACCTGGTTTTCCTTGTAGAAACTAGAATAACTTTGCACATCTACATGAATGTTCCATTCTTTTGCACAGTTGGGGTTTTTTTGTATGACACTCCACAGCAAGTGCTACAGAAGGGACAAAACACATAATTATTCTTTCAGGAAAACCTGAAAGGGAACTTAAAAGGGTATTACTTTATGCCACAAATACACTTTTTCCTCCCCAGTGCAAGGCTATGCTTAGACTTCTTCAAAGTAACATGAAAAGTCTGAAATTAATTACACAGAAATCCTCAAGAAAATTTGCTCCAGAAATCTGAAGAAAAACCACTTTATCAGATGCACAGATTTAATATCAGCATATCTTGTTAACCTTTCAGTTACATTGCTCCTCACAGGAGCAAACTTCTGGTTCCTTGCTAAGATCAAAAACTCAGCACAAACTGCAGCCTTTTGTTGCTGCTCAGTTTTTAAGCAATACACAGGCATCCAACTGGGACAGAACTCAGCAAAGTCAAGTAGCTAAACATCACTTGCATGTACAGTATAGGCAAGCAAAATATAAATCAGCTACAGTTTCTGATGTAACTAGTTCTTATAATATTCAGGTATTAAAAGGTAATGCAGGTTCTGCTTTGGAGTTCTAAGTATCTCTACAGTTCTGTTTTGAAGAACAAAAAATGTTTTGAGGAACAAAAAATGCTGTAAACTCTGGTTCCTATGCAGAATTTCTGCTACCTAAACAGTCTCACAGCATAGTCATAATCATTCAGGACACACTAACAGAAATAAACTGATTAACTTCATGATTCCTTGAGAGATACTGCAGACAAAAAATTCTCCCCCAAAATGACTCCCCTAATGATTAGGCAGTTTTCATAAATGTTGTGGTATCAGTTGTTGAAATGGAACAAATCATTGCTAAAGAAAATGTCACCACAAGTGAGACTAATCTGTAATAAATCATTTATTAATACAGGTTGCCAATTAAAATGACAGGTATTCTGTAACACAGACTGTCATGCTTTGTGTTTTTGCAGGATTGCTCTAAGTTTTTATTTACTGATCGCTGCTTTTCAGTCAAAGTCATCTGACACTTCAGTGTAAGTTTATAAGAAAAGCTTAAGCCACTTGGGTAAACAAGAATATACATAAAAGCCAAAGAATTTTAACACTCTTGCCTTGAGATTTTACTATCACTTCTAAACTTTATCACTTACATACATACAGAATTAGCATCTAAAAAGGTGAAGTGATTTTTATGAGTTTCTGACATTGTATATTTTAGAGAGCTTTTAGCAACCATTGAAGGGGAGACCAAAAGTGACCATGTACTTACATTCTGAAATTCAAGTAATAATGTTCTAATGAAGTAATCTGTTCTTGCTTGCTCAGCCTCCTAAACATGAGAAAACAACAATGAATTGGAAAAAAAAAATCTATATGCAAAATACAGGATACAACTAAAAACTCAAACTTTAAACTCAGGTGTCCTTTTTTAATTTACTGGGTTTGTATCTATGGTTTCCTCAAAAGGGGGGCAATCAAAACACTGATTAACACACATTAATTAGCTCACTGCACAGAATATGCAAAAGATGTTGCTTTTACTTAAAAATGCAAGTTTTAAAATTAATACCTTGTCTGCTCCAAAGTCATCAATAAACCATGTAAGACTAAGTACCTCTTTTGTTTTATTTCTCCATACTGTTAATTTACAGATTGCCTTCCACAGCCATCCCTCTATAACACTTTTGCCATATGAACTTCAGCTCCTTATCACAGGATAGAGTGTTATCTCCTTTCCTTTTCCCCCTTTCCATTATTTTCAATTAAGGGTGCATCTGAAAGAATCACTAATTACCTTGGTTGTGGCCAAAAAGCCTAGCTTCTAGGCTCCCAGAATTTTCAAATCTGCCTTTGGACTATCAAGTGAAGTTTATACTGCAGACATCAAACAATATTATTGTACTTAAAATATCAGTAACATCAGAATTTGAAGATGCCTTTAAAAGCTTGGCATTATAGCTTCCTACAGAGCACTTAGAAGGCTGCATATTTGCTTTAATGTGTTTCTATCTCCTACTGGCAATTTACTATTTCCCATCAACAGCTGCAACACCTTGCAGGTTTAAAGCAAAGCTGCCCATGTACACCAGTGGGCCTAAAGGTAAAGCATTCTCAGCTGCAGCTAAGAATTCAATTACAACAAACATACAAAACCTTCTCACTAATATCACAAGGCATAGGGCAAAACCCAGCCACATTTAAACCAATTTATGGCAGGAAAAAGCTACTCAAAATCTTTACAGACTAAAATTTGCAAGTATACATTTTCCTGACAAGATGAGCTTGAAGTGTACTTAATTCTTGTTAGACTATTTCAAAGTAATATTAATAGCTGAATAACCTGGCCTGCTAACTCTTTCTGAACACCTTAAAACACTTGATGCCAACTAACTTCATCTAACTTAATGAAAATAACCTATTTCAGTGTTACTTCCATTTCATTCAGAACACAAGTCATAACAGACAAAACAACTGCACAAGAATTTGATTTTTTGAGTACAGACATGGTACAAGACTACATCATATAAAGCTCAAGAAATAACACATAAAAAGATACAAGACCAAGGCACAATAAAAAGATACACACATAAAAAGATACAAGACCAGGTTCCCTTTGGTAAAAGAATAAAATAAAACCATCATGGAGGATTCAAAAAAGCACACAGCTGAGATGTGCACATTCTTTTGAGAGTGCCTGTGCAAAACTTAGTACTAAACAATTAAAAAGACCACAACAAGAAGTTTATTGAACATTTAAGTTACAAACCCACTATATAGCCGAAAATTAATTTATAAAGCTTTACACTTACACAAGAAACACGAAATGGTCCAAAAGTTACAGCAGCTTCTCCATACAGAGGCCAGTAACGCTCACATTTTTTCTGTCAAAGTAAAGAATCCTAATTTAATTCATGCGTGGAACTGAAAGATGGTGATTAACAGAAACAGAGCAGACAAAATCATAACCCTGAATGCCTTACTCTGGACTTCTTTTAAGATAGCAAAATAACTTCTCTCTTGGATAAAAAAAGAAAAACAAAACCAAGACCCCAAATGACTCTCAAATACAGGCAAAAGACACTTTGTAAATGAGGACATGAACTTCATGTCTGCTTGTACATATGCATAAGCATCTACTGAGGGGAGAATGAAAGCTTCGTTTTTGTGAAAGTTGGGAATTCACAATTCTGGATTTCCTTCTAAGGTCATAAGAAAAAGACAGAGAGATTTAAAAAAAAAATTGTTTTTGCAGCTGTATCAATTGACAGGAAATTCTGAAGGACTCAGGATTTTCATAGTTGGCGTACATCCCACAAAGAGCAAGGCACTTTTTTCCATAGAGACATGTCCAGAAACAAACCCTTGGTACAATTTTGTGTACAAGCACATATTCCACTGAGATGACACTCCTCCACTGACATGATACTCATCTAACACTACAAATGGAGCAAAGAAATGCAGCCTCATTAACTATTTCCTATGTACAGGAATTTAAGGATAGGCATTCTTGCTTCATCTGGCATATTATTATTATTACAGTAATAGATTTGGCACATGAAGCTTCATAGGTATTTCCCCATATGGGCAAAACTCGTTTATTTTTGTATTTAGAACACATACCCTTCCCATTTCAAACTCTCGACAGGCCATTACAATTATCTGAAAAGAAAAAAAAGCTCCAAGTTAGATGCTTTTAGATCAAGTAACTTCAACTAACACTTTACTGCTTGCTTCTATCAGGCAGAGACTGATAGTCTGTAATTGGTTGCTACATTTTAAGGCTACTTAATTCAAATTCGTTGTAATCCTGTACAAATACCTTATTTATTCTGTCTGACTGTAAATGCTAAACTTAATAATAAAAATATAGGACCATTGGCCAGCTGGAAGAAACACAGCTATATTCACTTAAAGTGACATGGAATGCATGAAATAGGAGCAAAACCCCCCAAAATCCAACCACAAATTAAAGTTCTTAGGTGAAGCTATTTCAGATACATTAATGTGTGTAGCACAATAAAAATGCACCAACAGGTAAGCTCTTTGTTACAGTATGTAACCGTGATTTAAGTGTCTGATAAAACAAAAATACTTTCAGAAAGAATTCATTAAACATATCCAATTTTCACAAGTATTTAAAAGTTCATTCCTGACAATAGCTATTTAAATAGATGTAGAATATATAAACCAATAAGGAACCCCAAATTAGCATCAAGAGAATGGTTGGTGGCTTAGGTTTTTTTTGCTTCACATGCTGCTTCTGTACTCGATTTTGTCACTCCACATTAAGTCAGAATTCTAAGGTCTCCTACAGGACAGATGTAACCAAGCAAGAACCTATTCATAATTATGAAGGATTTAACATTCATTCAATAAAATTATTATCTTGAAGTACAGGACAGATGTAACCAAGCAAGAACCTATTCATAATTATGAAGGATTTAACATTCATTCAATAAAATTATTATCTTGAAGTTACATTATTAAATTGAGTAAATAGTATAAATGATATTAAGAAGGCTACTTAAACTACAAAAAACAAGAATTGGGAAGCAAATTAGCTAAACCACTGTCAATATTTATTGATAACAACAGCCAGCTCAGGCAAAACATGGACAATCAGTGTGCCATAAAACGAGGTAACACCCAATTTTTCAGTAGGTACTCACAGCAACGTTGTATTCCCATATCATCCTCCAGAAGTCTATGACTGTGTTGGCTAAAGGTCCCTGGGTAGCAACATATGCTTTTGGCCCATGTACTCCCTGGGATTGCACAAAAGAACTATTAATGTTTGTCAAGAAAATATTTCTGCACTGAATAAAAAAGGTTTTAAGGTTGTAATCATGTAAAATCAGAATATCCTTTTTTGATTCCCAACAGGAAGGGAGAATATGAAACATGAGTCCCAATTACATCGTGGGAATTGTGCTGGTGGTCTCAAGGGGTCCAAGATTCCAACAGCTACAACACTGCCAGAGACTGTCACAGGAAATGAGTTGCTGTATGGTCAGATTCTGAAGATTCCCTTTAAGTTCACATTTTCTTTGTTACTCAAACATTCAGTGACAAAGATTTGAACATCTTTCTGCTAATAAGCACCATCTTGAACAAATTTAAGTCCTTCCCTCCCAGTAATACATTTCAAAACCACAAAATTTTAATTTTTTTTATATAAATCTTCAAGACATTAATATTCAGCTTTTCAACCTAAATATTCAAGCAGGGAGATTTACAGGAACACCTGTTTCTGAAAAATAAATACTGTGTAGAAGCAGCATCAGAATAAAGCTAAAAAGACAGCTCAAGATATTAATACTCTGAAAAGAAACTAACAGGCTTTTAGTCAAATTCTGGCTTCTCTTTAAGAATGTTAGATATCACTCCATTGCCAGACTTCTACCATGAACAAGGTGAAATGTGTATTAACATACCTAATTTGTCAAATACCTCATTTATGGTCCTTAAAAACAGTCTCTCTTGAAAGTGGATATTTTTAACACTATCACCTGTTAAAACAACCGCATCTGAATTTTCCTACGGTACAAATTTCCAATTTGCTTTCCTGTCACTTTAAAATGAAGCATTTTGTACTATATTTCCACTTAAGAGTAGAATCAAAGCTTTAAAAATTGCATTATAAATGGCATCATGTTCACAAATTTATTCAAGTTAAAATAAAAGAATATCTCCCCTCACAGCTTCAAAGTCTTATCTCAGACTATAATATTAAAATTGCACTGGCATGAAATAAAAGCTTATAAAGAATTGAAAAACGGTCAAATTAGTATCCCATACCTTAATAAAGTTTGCATTGATGTAGTCTGAATCTTGTGGGGGAGTTTTTAAGGTCAGTTTAACTCGGCTGTGATCAACTGAAAAAAAAATAAATTTTTCAACAAGAATTACAACACATGTAAAACAATACATAACAGTAAATATATACAGTACACTAAAAAACATTTCCCAAAGAAAGATCACACAAACAAGTGAATTAATTTGATTTATGGGTAAACCAACTCAAGTAGAGATAAGCAGAGTAACTCCTACTGCTATGTGCTTCTCATGCTCAAACCCACAGGGTACCATCTCCTGGAATTCATCACAAAAAGGCAAAACACAATCAGTCAGAAGCCACTGAAACTGGAGGTACACAGCACAAACACAGATCATGATGGTCAGAACGAAGGGCACATTCAGGGAAAGCAGAAAAGTTTAAGCAGCTGGCAGCTCCTCAGGCCTCTGCCAAGGAAGACTCCATCAGGGAACAGGCACCAGGGTTTATTGCTCAGGCACACACTGACTCTCTATCCCCCAAACACTGGGCTTGGCTCTTTGTGGAGAAATTCTGAACTAGAAAGCAACAGATTTCTTCATTTAGGGGGTTTTGATATGTCCAGCTTCTGCCTCAAGCATTACTGACTCTCTCAGAGAAAACTTCTTATAAAGACAGCAGATCTTTGAAGACCCAAATCCTCAGCAGTCTTAAAAACAGCCTTATTACTTGTTGACAGAATAAACTAAACATTTTGGTATTTTTTTGGCATTGGAAAAAAAAAACCTGCATCTTTAATACAACAACAACAACTTGATTGTTACTAAAATGGGGTAGGTGGTTGGCAGGTTTGCCAGCCTTTCCAGCTCTTATTGATAGCAACACTTATTAGCTATCACATTAAAACTGTTCAATCTATCTCTGCAATAGAGGCTCTTTAGTTGGAAATCCATAGAAGAGAAAAAATTATCTTCAAATGGGGGAACAGAAGCATCTGCAGAAACAGCAGCTGCTCGAGCAATTTGTTACTTTCTGCTCCCAGGGTCAATTCCTCAACCACAGAACAGCTGCTAAACCTTTGATTAGACCTAAATTCAAGAAAAAAGACATAAAGAACAAATATATTTCAAAACAGAAAATACGGTTACTTGGATTTTTTGCTTTGTCAAAACATCAGTGATAATAAAACAGGGAACCATGCCCACAAGAAGTAAATGCTAGAGTTATTTCTAGACAGAAATCTCTTCCAAAAAACCTGCAAGATGGTGAAGTTTTTCTGCCAGAGTCCTCATAAAATGCAAAAAAATATTTTTGTTACCATGTAATGCTTCTTAAAAAAGCACAAGTGTAAATTACAAGACTTTCAGATCACAAATCTAAAGACAACACACTCATAAAGGCCTAGGAAAACCCTTAAAACACACTGCACTGTGTTACACTCTGAAACATAGATTGTAAAAGCAAGAACATTCCCTAAACATGCAACCAGGTCACAGACTTTTTATTAAAAACTGCTTTTAAGTGGCAGAACAGACTAATTAAAGTAGCAGGTTAATGAAGGATCTTATCTTCCCAGCACTGTAGGTCCAAAATTCTAGAGCAGTTTCCAAATGTCAACATTTCCAGCCTGTCTGTGTGCCACAGCTCATCTGTTACGGAGTTTTAGGTCTGGAGTAGAATTCTCCAAGAAAAATCCATTGCAGTTCTCAGCTTCAGAAGATGAAGGGCTGGAATATTGTTATATAAATTACAGGCTCAGTTCACAATGAGCCATTGGTTCTGCAGGTGACCAGTGAACACCAGGTTTCATTTAACTACCACCTAGGATGGCTTGGTAAACTGTAATGGGTAAATCTGTTCAGGTAAATCTGTTCAGGTAAATCTTTTACCCTGAAGCCAGGCTGAGTTAGCACTGAGGTCCTGATCCCTCTGGTAGCACTGACAATTTCTGATAAATACAGCCCTGATCTCTGATGAAGTTACAAATGCACATTCTTTCCTGGATTGACAAGGGATCATCGCCTTTCTCCTGGTTCTTCTCATTTCAAGCTGGTCTGTCATCACTTGATTTCTGGAATCTTTGAATGTTTGAAGACATTCTGACTTTAACTGGAAATATAACTCCAGTTTTCCTCCATGTCACTTTTGAGGTTCTCTCATTTCCCCACGGTGAGCTCTGTAACCTTTCCAGCTCCCAGTGACTCAGGTTTTGTTTCCATGCAGATGACAGATGTGCTCATCTACTGTTTTACTTGCAGCCATTCACTGCTGCACTGCTACTGCCTCACCAACTCAGCCTGGCTGTACCAAAATTTTGCTCTGTTGTTCATGATCTACCAAAATGCCAGGACACTGGTAATAAGATTACAATAATAACTTCCTCTCTCTTTTTCACTCAATCTATCAATTTCCCCCCAACCAATAAGCAGAGTAAAATGTACCTGTTGCTGATCTGGGATAAGAGAAGTGGCATTTACCCTTTAATGTCACTGTCAGCTGCTCAGATCAAGAAGCACAGCAAGAGCTTCTGAAATACCTCCAGGAGCTACACAAAGTGAGCATGCAACAGACAACCTCGTAATTTCAGATGACTGATCTGTTAAATCCACATGTCGGTGGTTTTAAAATCTAAATTGCCTCTGACTCTTGCTTCCTGTGTCCACACATTAAAAAGAATTTCATTTGGACTCTAGCAAAACAGAAACCAAAATTAATCCAGATTGAAAGTTCTCCAACATCATTTGCCAGATATAAACAGGAAAAAAAAAGATCTATTTTACTTCAAACCAGGTTCCTTAAGACTCCTTAAAATTTCGTCCACAGTTTATGCTGACATTTGTTTGTTTTCTACCATGAATAACACGCTCCTAAGGAAAACATGCATTTAAGCACCTTGTAAAGTTCTCAGCTGTTCTGAGCTAAAATGAAAGTGTTTGATACAGCCTCAGAACCACAACATGCTTACCTTCAGGTGATACCTCTCCTAATAAAATATAAGAATATTCAGTCACTTTGCCTTCCAAGTTAAAAATAAAATTTTTAAGAATGTTATCTTTCAGCAAATTGTCTCCAATTTTACCTTTCAGTAACAGCAAAATTCAAAATACATGGAGAATAACAAGCCCTTTCCTTCGTCTTCTACTAACATGTAAATCAGACTTACATGGCAATATATCCTTGTATCTATTCTTTTTAACATTTTCTTCTTTTTCTCCAGTAGCTGTTGGGTAAATCTTCTCTGTTCTGTATTTTGTTGATAATCTTCTCAACCTCTGAAATAAAAGATTTATGTTATATTTTGAAGTCTCAAGATAAACATCAAAAGGTATTAGTTTAATTGAGGAAAATGATCACTTGGGAAAGAACCTCTCCTTTTATAATATTCACTGTGATGAAGTTTAAAAATCTAATTATCCAATACTTTTAGCACACTAACAGTTTATAACCAAGTCGAAGCCAGCTCTATACATCATGAGACAAGGAACTTTGGAAAAGCCACTATAGCACCAGTATGGACTATGGCTATATTTTAATTAGAAAATATACTGCCCTGTTGTAGAGTAACAACCATTAATGATCCCTGTGAGAAAAGACCATCTCAGGATACCTGGGGGAAGTGCACAGCACAGGCTGGCTCAGGAACAGCTGGTACTTGGCTCTGAGGCACGAGGCTCCCAACACTTCCAACACTTCCAACCCAAAATCTCACATTTAACTGGTGCCAGCTCCTAAGGCCCAACTCCTGTTGAGTTTCCAGCTCAAAGAAAGAAGGTCCCTGTCTCTCAGGCACAAGCTATTCGCAATTAAGATGAGTGACAGGAGGTCTGCTCTATTCACAACACTATGTCATTTTTTCCCCCTCCATTTATTTCAAATCCTAGAAATCTGAGAGAGTCAAAACCTCTGATAATAAAAACCAGCCCCTGTCTCCCAGTAACCTAGGAAATAAAAAGAGCAGTACAGCTTTTATCATCCCAAACAAGTTAGGCCTTTGCAACCTTAAAACTGAGGAGGAAGAGAAGAGTGTAAGTTCTCATTGAAAAAAAAAAATACAAGAGGAGCCAGCAGTGCTTGTTATTTTAGTCTGTGTAGACATCCAGATTTCAAAGGAACACCAAACAACTGAGAAACTTCACTCTGGTGGTTGCAAAACCAGCCAATCTATGGGCACTGCCATGGTGGTGGTACACAAAACTCCCATGGGGAAGATGAATGCAGCTTCCAACAAGGTTAACCCCTCCAGTGGGGGTTCTTCTGCACAGGAGAAGGATGCACACTCCTCATGTTTGCCTCCCTCCACATTCAATGCCTCATTATACACGTGAAGACTCAAAACATTCCTGACTTCTGTTCTTTTGGGCAAGGGGGACAGTGGGGGAAAGTTTTTTGCCAGTTAAAAATGTAAATCTTGTTTGTCACTGACTATGCAACGACATACAGGCAAAAGGGTATTGTAAATAAGATGATCTGCTTGGAAAGCCAGCTTTGGTAGCTTTAGAAGAATTCAAGAGAACACTTTCGACAATCACTGCACATTTCAATTAAAAAAATGATTTGGCAACTCAAGTCCTGCAACAATCCCCTCCTAATTAATTATGCAAAGGAAGTGACTGATTATGCAAATTATATACCAAGCTTCTAGCCCCACCCACAACCCCAAGGAAAAGAAAAATCACATAAAATTTAGCATTTCTCTTACTACAGTCAGAAAAACATTTTCATTAAATTTATCTGGATATAGTAAAAAAATATCAAATTACCTATGCAAATGTGGAAAACACTTGTCATTAATTTAACTGAATAATACACATCTAAGAAACCAGAAAAGTGGCATTTACAGAGCAGAAACAAATGGCAAGGTAAAATTTTTAAAAAAAGCAAATCAAGTAGTACCAGTTTTCAATTTTTTCTCTTCTGTGAGGACTTCATCACAGCTTAAATCATTGAACGCTAAAAAGAGCAACAGAACTAGTCCACAACTTTATTTTTTTTTGCTTAAAATGAATATTTTTGACAACTTGCAGTATTAGTCAATGAAGTAAAAACAGTAAATATCTGGAGGTGGAACAGTAAGTCTCTGACCACACAGTGATGAAATGCTAAATATATTATCTGAAAGCATTGCTACTGTGAGGAACAGGAAGATTCGATTCTTTAAAAGTGTAAACAGTTCCTGGAAGCCTCCATGCAGACTACACTCATCTTTGCAACACTAAAACCAAATTCACAGCACAACCTGTGTACACAGCAGGCAGAGAAAGCTGGTTTGTCTCACAGCACAGACAAAGAATATCACTGTCCTGTGTAACACTGACCTTTCCTGAACCAAAAAATATCATTTGTGCTAAGACTGAACACAACTAGGAGTCTAGAAACAACAAAATGAATGCATATCATTTGACTGTATCACCTATGAACTGCAAGGCTGAAAAATAGTTTCAAACAGGCTGTAAGCCTCCAATTATGGAGGCAAAAAAAAAGCAAAGATCAACAACGATACTTTCCAAGCACGGTCACAAATATGATTTTGTGTATTGTTCCACATCTCAACATGGTTGAGAGTTTTAAAGGGGTTTTTTTTTCTCCATGTTATGGACTTTTATGGGAGAAATGTCATGACTCTAAACTTCCTCTAAGCAGAGAAAAACTACCTCTACAAACCATGACTAGAAGCAAAAGTTATTCTGCATTAGCAAGAGCATGCTCCAGGAAGTCAGCTTAGGTATCAAAAAGTACCCTAGGAAGATGGTAATTTTTGCTTTAGCCCATTTTAAAGCATGCAAAAAACCCCCACCTTTCACTGATACAATTTGTACAAATTGTAAACCAAAAAGGCTCGAGTGACCAGCACCGTAATGCTATGAGAATCCATCATGTTACTCCCATACATGATCCAATCTCCCCTGCTCTGCAATCTGCTAAACAGACCAGAAAGCAGGATTAGCATAGCCCAGCTCCAAGGCAAAGCCTGGAAATAAAATACAGGTTGATTTAAACACACATCTGTTCCTAAAATACTTCAAGATTCATGTTTTTAATGCATGTTTGCCAGCTGTTCTGTGACATGGGCAATAGAAGATACCTAAATACAGTCCTGAGAGCAAACAAAAGGAGTAGAGAGCATTCTTTACAATTTATAATAGTATCTGCTACATAGACTAATATCTATTTCATGCTTTGGAAGAGGAAGAATTGACTAAAGAGCAAGGAAAGAATTTTAACAACTGAGCTTTGAACAGACTACCAGAGGAATGGCAAAGTGCCAGACTCAGCAGCGGATTCTGCCCCACACACTGCAGAAAAGCCCTGCAGAAGGCTATTGCAGAGTGCTCACAGCCTGCTGGGGGATGCACAGCATCCAGGGCTTCCGAGGATACAGCCCAGAGTGAGCAGGAGGAGAATGAAGCAGCAGCAGAACGGGGGTAATGACAGGGCAGAAGAGAAAAGAATTCTGTCCAGACCGCACTAAGTTGATGACAAAGGCAGCGAGATCCATCCCAGCCCGGTTTCATGCTAATTCTTAATAAACAACTGCCTACAGTACAAAGCAGCACTCACTGGGGCTAAGTCAGAAAAGGGCCAAAATGCTGCCCAGAAGATGTCAGACACCAACAGCAGGGACGGGAGAAGTCCAGCCTGGTGCCTCTGCAGCCAACACCGGACACTTCCGTGACACTCGCCTCTGCATCGGGACTGCTATCCTGGTACCACAGATATCTGCACTCATATATTCTCTTAAGAACAAAATGGTCAAAAAGTAAGTATGATGAGCCATAAACATACACTTTAAGGACTCCATTCACAAGGCCTTTAGTTCCACTCTCATCAGAAAAGCCCAATTTTAATTTCGCTGATTCATTGCGTGACAGAAGTGGTTTGGGGGGTGGTGACAAACACCACATGTGACAGTGGGGAGATAAGTCTCTGAAACAATTTAAGTTTCAGAAACATACTTCCAACTTCCACAGTGGTTTTACAATCTGTACTACACATCTATTTCAGAGTTTTTACAAAAAGACAAACCAGCTTTTCAAACCCATCGTGTGGAATCCTACCCTATTAAGAACAACTTTGTCCAATCAATTCAGGAAACAAACATCTTTGACTTTACTTGTCAGTTTATTTATTTATTTAACACTTTAGAAAGCCTGCAAAGACATACTGCCTAACAGAAGTGCTGTTTGTGGATTAAAGAAAGAATTTACATGGCTTACTGAGATTTGAAGAGCTCACTTCAAAAGCATAAACCTTATTTAGGATACAAAAGTTCTTTTTGACTCCTTTTGACCCCTTTGGCTTCTTTTCAAGGGGAACATGACAAATATTTCACCAGTTTCTGTTATCTCGAGTCCTCAAACTGCCACCTAAGCCTTGTCTGACATACCTAATAGGCAAAATGTGAGATAATAGCAGTGATGCTCTCTTGACTCTCCTTTCTGAGCATTACTGAGGAGCAGCACATACCAGAGTGTCAAACACCAGCTGCTCCAATATTCCATGCCACCCACTTGCCATGTGGCAACAGAACCAGGCTCAAGAAACTCTACACAGCCAGCTCTTGCAATGGTCTCCTGAGATTGCACCAATCACACAGGAACATATTTTGTTTTGCAAAATTTGCCTAAGTGCATTAAAAAACACTCAAAAGAAACAAAAAAAAATTAAAGAAAAGCTTCCATAAAAGTTACCTTAAAAATCAGAGCATAAAAGATACTAGGAAACACTTAAAAATGTTGTATTAATGCACTCATTTAATGAAATAACACGGCTATTTCTAACATAAGTGGACATTGCATTTTTCTTACTAACAGGAGGGGGAGAAAAACACAAGAAGTACATGCAGCTCTGGTCTCTTTCAAAGAATTTAGGTAAACATTACTAGGGCAGAATACAGTCCCTAGTACTTATACAGTGGGAAAATGTACCTGCACAGAGCAATGTGAACCCAATTACCACCAAAATGCCAAAATTACTATCTTCTGTTTATCTATGGTGAGATTACACAGGTTTCAGATTCTGTACCTATGAACACAGAAATGCCAGACATGTCTTTGGCGACAGTTCAATGCACACTTTGATATCACTGTTCAAATGGGGCTCTGACTTCCTAAAACTGCTTTGGTTCCACAAGTGTTGTAGCTTCAGGTCCTTGCAAATCCAACTGGAGTTTTCCTGTATCACTTTCTCATCGGTGAGGTCTCTAGGAAACACCAAGACTAGCTGATGGTAGTAAACTCAGCTGGAGAACAGACTATTCAGGAGTGCCTGTGCAGATCCAGGCTGCAATAGCAAGGAATAAATGAACACAGTGAACACCACTTTGTCTTAGGAGTATTTGGAAAACAGCATATACTTAGGACCCATGTCAATATGTCCCCATTGATTCCTGTCAGCTTTCAAACAGCAATTGTTTGTAAGAATTCCTAAGTCTTCATGAAGGAGGGAAAAAGCCTTCCCAAACACTAGTCAAACCTAAGTAATGACAGGAGAATGATTTTGTTCTGTAAAATTTCACTGTATCTCAACATTCACAGGTGGCTTTGGCTGCAAAAAACCAGACTGGCAGTCTGCACCAAACCTATTTCTCTGAAAAAAAGTCCTGAAAGGAGATTGTGGGTTGAACTGATAGAAGGAGGAGTTTTCATTGCCTTGGCATTCTCTTCCGGCAACACCTACTAACCCTCGAGCTCCAACTGCTCCAAGGGACTCTCTGCTGAAAAGATTAATAGACAATCCTGATAACTACACTCCCTTGGGAGCTCTGCCTCCAGTGTTTCATAGCAGGACAATGATGAGTCCAAAAAAACCCCACTGCATTCCAGGAAGTTTGTGCGAACCACATAAAAGAAAAATCCCTCCAGAACTATGCAGAGAACTGAGAACAGCACCATTTCAGTACTAGATTACAGTGTATTCTATACAGGACTTGGACTTCAGTGATCCTTTTGGGTCCCTCCCAGTGCAGGACATTCTATGATTTTACAACAGCTTAACTCAGTTTGGTATTCTCTCAGGAAAGAGCTGAATTCATGCTGTTGCATTAATTGGAGACTTCCAGCCCATCAAGAAGCATCAGCACATCCTCATGCAGAGAAGGCAAACTGACAGTACTGCAAGCAGCCAGTTAAGGTGTACCTTCTACTTTCTTATCACACTAAAACTGGAAACAGGTGAAAAACCCAAATCAGCAGCTTATTCTCCAGAATTAGTTATTGTCAGAGTAAGATCAACATTTCCCATCTTTCCAAACCTATATTTTCCCTAAGAAAAATGTTAGATCCAGACACATCTCCCACACTGCTAATAACTAAAGATAACTTCACACAGACATTATCCAAAACATGGGCTGAATGCTTCAAAAGTCTCCTTTCCTGTCTCTCATTTCTAAAACTAATTTTATACTATCTGCATGTTAATCCTAGTCTAAACTAGCACTACTGTCAATTACAGTTGCAGTTAATTTATGTTCAGCATAATAGTTAAGCCACATACCTACTGCCAGTATTGGGCTCATTTTACAAGGTTGGAAAAGACTAAGTAGATCTGTGGTTTGGTGATGAGCAAGGAAATAATCGAACAAAGCAGAACATGAAATTACTAAAACATAATCCAGTTTTAGTTAGTAGTTTACTAATGTATGTTCTGAGGTATTTTGGAAAGTCCTGCAGCATACTCATCAAGAACTGGGATTATAACCTTCCATCTCTGAACCATACTGTTTCCTTAGCACACTCATTATTGCAGTGACTACTGTGAACACATTACAACAAGTGAAAACCTGCTGGACAATGAAGCAGTAACAGTTCTTCACAGACTTTGAGTGAAGAACACAAAAATTTCTATTACTACAAAAGCACATGATCAGAAAGTTGACTGCTTTGGGCTGAAGTCTGGGAAGCACCTTGAAGCAAAACCAGAAAAGGTTAACATTCACACACACTACAAATAACAGGCTTCTTAATGGTGTTAGAGCAATTCCAGAACAATTGTTGATAATTCAAAACAGAAATAAGCCTTGGATTTTTTGCAGCAAAATGATTTTCCGTCTTCACAATATAAACCCAAACAGGAAGCAAAGCACTTATAGCAACAAAGAAATAAAACTCAAACCAAGAAACCCCCTTGTTTAAAACCATGATTTCCAAGTTACTGGATTCATTATTTTCCTCTTATTCCTTCAGTACTAGGTTTTAAGCATGCCAACAGCACAAATATATCAAAAACACATTTAATCTTGATTTAAAACAAAAAAACGTTATAGGTCTAGGTAAACTCCCCAAGAGCCACTGTGACTTATCCAGGAGAGGTGACCACACTACAGTCCACTCTACTACACAGTCTATCTCAGAAACCTATCAAATTTTGACATCCTGGATGTGACACTGACACTGTCAGTGCAACATCTGAGTGAAGACTTCTACAGACCATGTCCTTCACTCCAAACAGAGATGAAGTAGATACTTGTCCTTTTCTCCCTTACACACACCAGATGTACAAGTTTCTCAGGAAATCCAGAGCCCAATAGTTGTGATGTAATAGGAATGGATACCAAAGTACCAATATCCCCAGGATCAGCTCATAGAAGTCTCAAAGAAAGAAATTATCCAAAGGCAAGCTGAGACTTTTTTCACAAAGAACACCCCAAAGGCAAGGGGTTTTATTCCAGGTCAATCAGGCAGCTAAATGGAACACAAGTCATGCTTTTTCATGGCCACAGGAGAGGGGCTGGACCAGTCACTCTTGGTTATGGATTTGTGACTCTTCAGCTTCAGTGCTCGTGTCTCAACCAACATGACATCCTGAAACAGTCTAAAGCACCCTGTGACAAAATTCCACAGGAAAACCTGCATAGCAAATCCATGTGAGGTACAATTCATATCAATAACAGCATGAGGATCTAAATATGTACCAGCTAAGCCTCTGGCCTTGAAGAATATTTCAGGTTTTTAATCATATCAATTCACCCTGAAATACTTAATACTTCATCATCTATCACCACCTACTACTCCCCACAGTCTTTACCATTCCCTTGCTTGTGACTTCCCAGTGTGTGGAATGAAGCATTAAGATCCACAGAGAATTTATCTTGCTTTTGTTTCTGCTCAGAAAGGGGGGGGGAGGAACCAACCCGAATTCTCCTCCCTCTTCCTTCACAAGATGCAAAACCCTTCCTCCTTTCCCACGCCTCGGAACAGATTTCCTTGAGGTCAGTGTTTGTTTTCCAAGCAATTCATACAAGGTGGAAAAAAGAAACAACGCACAACCACTGAAACAGGAAACACTGAGCTTTCACTCCAACAGGAGTAAACCAGAATTTCCTACCTGCTAGTGCCTGCTACCAAAGCTGCCATAAATAAAGGCACAGGAGAACAGGCTTAGAGCCTTATTAAAAACTTATTTAAACCTTTTAATAAATCTGCACACACACAACCCCTCCCTCAAAAAAAGGTCTGCCCTAGCTGTTATGTCCTGCCTTCCAAAAAGGGTTTAACAGCCATGTCTTGCCAATTTATCTGAAACACAGGTCCTGCCCTGGAAGACTTTCACTGAGAATGACTTTAAGCTGAAAAGCTGGAGCCTAACAATTGCTCTGAGTAAAAGGCACGGCTGCTTGTGCAGTCAAGAAACATTGCAGCTGAGATCTGGTTTTTCAGTCCAAATTCCCTTACTGAAATATCTCTAGAGCTCAAATGTGCTGTTCCTTTCAGTGACATCCTTTGGCTTACAGTTGAATTGCTATGCAATGACATGAGTTTGGTGTTAAATATGCAATTCCAATAAAAATACACCAATTTTGTCTTTCCCCAGAAGTCTAACATTTTTTTTAAAGAGAGCTTGAACCTTGCATAGAAACACAGTATCTGTGGAGATTTCCAGCAGAAGAACCCCCACTATTCAGCAGGCAAGAGTAGGATTCTGCTAATATAGTTATGTTAGCTCATGATTGGCAAGCAAATTACTTTAATGACTACTCCCCCTTCAAAAAAACCCCAATATCAAATAAATAAAAATAGCAAAACTGCACTGAATCGGTACTTCCATGCAGCAACACATACACAGGGAATATATAAGGCATTGTAAAAAAAAAAAGATTAGATAGTAAATAGAAAATATATTTTTACTATCTGGAGAAAACACGCTTACAACTCTTTTCACCCCTTCTTTGAGGCTGTGTTTGGAAGCCAAGGAATGTGTTAGCTATAAAGGGGCCATTTATGATACGAGTTCAATAGCATTTTAAGAGCTAGAAAGAAGTAGCCTCCTTAAAGACACAAAATTGTACTAAGACTTCAACTGTAATAACCCTAGCTAATAATCAGCACAATATTTATGGAGAGACAGGCATTTTGTGTTGTCATTTTTTATATTTGCTGTATCTGACAATTTTTGCTTACCAAATTTGTCCTCAACAGTTCAGAAGCACACGCCTTTCAAGCATAATTCTAGTTTCAAAAAGATATAGGACAGGGAATCCAATGGCCAACAGAATTCTCATAATTCCAGCAGAAAAAGCTATAAAGCAACTATTGAAATGAAACCAAAGCAGTAATGACTTGTACAGAAACAATAAATCCAGACAACCAGTTATTCCCACACATGACTTTGGATTATTTCTCTCCATTACAGTTCTTAATGGCTGAACATTCAAGTAGCACTTCTAAATGTCCAAATGCTTGAACAATACGAACTCTACCATTTGTTTCTGCTGAATTAAAAAGGTCCTTAAATCTTCTTAATAAATATTACATTGTATGCAATTCTCTCCTACAAAAGTAACACAGCAATATACAGAGTATTACTACCAAAAGTACCTATTATAATATTAATATAGTATTGCCATTCAAAGAGAATGTTTCTTACCTCCCTCGTATTTTGTTCAACAACCACTTCAAGAAAAGGGTAAGGCTGTGATGCTTCTCCAATATAACCATTTATTGTTTGACAGACCATTAACACTCAGAGTTCCAGATAACCTTAACCCCAGGTATTCTCAGGCCATGCCCATCCAAAAGTAGCTAGCAAAAGAAACAATTGTCTCTTCTGCAGCCCCCTATCTTGATCTCATTAGAACACCCAAAGATAAGAATACTGCAGTGAAGCTACCAAAAAGTACATGAAAATACTGCTTTAATCAAACAGTTTGAAGTTTAACCTTTTTTAAATCATGAAAATTTTAAAAGAAATTTTTAATTCAGAAGGCTCACAAATGCTTGTACCAAACTAAAGGATGAGGTAAAAAAGATGAATGTACATCCTCTTAAAACCAGCGTTGAGAATCTATACCGCTATATCCCTCATACTTCCAAAGTAAAACCCTTATATAAATTGTATCCTGTACACCAAAATTGCAATTCAAATTTTAAGTTATAGGATGCCTTTTTTAAATTTATATTTCAATTATTTCTGCAACTTTTATATTTTGAAGAGCAAAGAAAAATTTATCTCATACGAAGTATATGCTCGATCACTTAAAGGCTTTTAAGTACCCCACAGGTTACATTTGTTACAAAGCCAATGTGCAAAACAGAGTCCTTTTACAGTGCCAAATTTCAACAAATAGAAAGGTACTCAAGTCAACTGGTAGAATTAATCTGGCTCAGGCAAGTGCCTTGTCAATCAAGCTGCCGATAAATTTAAAATAAACCTCAGCTGCCATCGCTTAAAAAAGATTAATATTTACAATCCAGAACGTACAAGTCGATAGTTTGTTTGGTAAACAATAACACGGGGTTTTTATCTGATATACAAACAACTTTATTCAACACCTCCAGGTTCTGGATGACAGATTTATTCCAGGTATTTCAGAAACGCACGGGAACACCTTCAGATCCCACCTCAAGATCCTTATCTATAACTCTCATCTCTGTGGAATATGTGACTCCACTTCCTTTCTTGGAAAAGGAAGCTGTTCCAATCTGAGCTTCAAATAAGTATTTGGTATGGTGCCAATTCAAAAGAAGAGTATGTGAATTTCTACAGGAATTCAGTCGAGACTAGTCTCTTTAGTTTGTTTTTACAAGGAAAAATTTTTTTTTTAAATCATCTGACCGAAGGGATTTCACAAGCACAGTTTCTCACAAAACTTCCCAGGCCAAGCAGGCATTTTCCTTCATGACCTCTCCAGCAAAGCAGTGCACACTAACAGATCTTTGATGACAAACCAGAAAATAGTAAAGAGATCAAGATGGGAATATAACCTTAATCAAGCAGATCAACTTTCGGGGTACAAGGAAAAAGAATAAACCTAAAAAAATGCCAAATAAAGTTGCACACTAGAAGTTATAATGAAGGCAACACAAATGCATGTCATCACAAATAAGTGGCAACTCAAGTGTTTATAGAAGTCACCAAGGAAATAAAGACACAGAATAGTTACTGATAACCTATTCTGTAGTAAGTCCAGCATGCTGGGAAACTAAGAGTTGAGACAATAGGAATTCTCAACAGACAACAGGAGATAGAAAAAAAAATAGTTTTTCTTCTTAATTAACATAACAGGTCAGCTAAAGCTGTGACTTTCCTTTTTTGATGGATTGTATGTTCTTAATTTTCTTTGTGGTCTGAAATTAATAAAACTAATTCAACTTGAAATTAATGACATTTTCCTCTTAGGACAGAAACATTCGTATTTTACTTTATCTATTGCTTGCATTGCCTAAGTGTCCTTTAGCACACAAAAAGCATCAGTAGTTTTACATTTTGTTTTCTGGTACTTCATATAAAATGTGAATTCTTTTTTATGGCAATGGTTTTGGTTATAATAGTCTGGTTTTATTTGGGGATACTTTCAAAGTGACCAAAGAATGCTAGCAAATATTAGCATCTTTCAGAAAAAAAATCAGTGTTTACTCTGGACAAAGAAACAGTATTTTCCTTTCAAAAACAGTCCCTGAACATTTAAATCTAATATCCATCCTAAGCACTGTCAATCTATACTTTCTGTGACTCTTCACTACTAAAGGGGCCTGAAAGGCTTGTTTTGATTTTAAGTCCTAATTTAAGTTCCTTGAAACTGTCTCATTTTAACCTCATTTAGAAAGTTACCACCAGGTGGTCAACAAATCCAAACCCAATACATTATTGTTTAATGAACAGTAGTGCAGAATAATTGAGACACTTGAGAGATCAAACAATAATCTGCAGCAATACTTAAGCATGGCATCTCCTGCTGTCAATCTGTAGTGTTTATTTTCACTGATAAAGAAATGTGGATTTTATTATTTAGGAACCAAAACGTCTATTTTTGTCTTGAAAGAAATACTAACATTTGGATGAGTATTTTCAGAAAGTTTGATTTCTAAGCACTGTTCTCTGCTTAGGAACATTCCTCGAAAACCTGTGGTTTTGTTAAAACTTCTGCTACTTGGTTCCCAGTTAAACCAACAGATGTCTGGGACATTAGGCAATTATCAGGCCTCAAGTTCCATGGAAAGAACAGACACAGAGCTGAAGGCAACTTGGAGGCACTGTGTGTCTCAGAGGTGAGAAGCTGCAACACCTGCTGAGAGTTGTGACTCAGTTGCTCAGCCTGCAAAAGAAAAAGCTCCAAGGAGACCTCAGAGCAGCCAACAAGAGAGGGAGAGGGACTTTTTCAAATTCCCCACAGGACATGGGGAATGGGTTTATAACTGAAAGAAGGCAGGTTTAGCTCAGATATTAGGAAATGCTTTACACTGTGAGGGTGGTGAGACACTGGAACAGGTTGCCTGTAAAAGCTGTGGATGTCCCATCCTTGGAAATGTTCAAGGCCAGGTTGGGAGGGGTTTTGAGCAAGAAGATGTCCCTGTCCATGGCAGGGCAGTTGGAATTAGATGCTCTCTAGGTGCCTTCCAACCCAAGCCACTCTGTGTTTCTATGATCTAGATCCTCTTGCTGTGCTCCACAGGTAATTCGGTTCTTCATAAGCTGGGAGGACAACTGATGAATGCCATAACGTGAATCATTTTATTACAAGCAACTGAGGCTCATATGCAGGTGACTTGAATGAGTAAAAAAACCCAAAACCCAACAGCAGCAAAACACAACTACTTTGCACAAAAGTAACTCCTTAAACTCCAGAAGTTACATAAAAATTGACTGAGCTTTTTCTTTTTTTCCTTCTTCAAACAACCCCAAGGACCTAAATGAAAGAAAAATTGGGCAAAAGCCCAGAAGAAAGATGGCCATTGGGCAGCAGTTCACTTGCCCTGTGTCAGTGGAACCCATCCACTAGATGTCAGTGTCCTCTTGGGCAGAGGAAAACCTTGGATCCCAAGGGAAAGAGGGCAGCTGGCACTCCTTGGTTATCAGGCCAACTGCAAGGGAGGAAATTCTTATAAAGCATCCCTGGGCCACAACAGGAGCAGCCAGTAACAGTAACATTTGTGGGGAAGAGACACAGAACAAATATAGCCCTGAACACAAAGTTTAGCCAATAGGGTGAAGGAGCTCATGACTTAGAACTCTTGTGCTGCATTACTGATTAAAAGAACATCATATTGTTCAACAGGATGCTGAACATGAGTTTTAAAAAAAAAGGCATATGAAAGATAAAGGTATATGAAAGATAAAGGTATTTCTAATTCCTATTTCCTAAAATACCCCAAAACACCAACCAACATTTTTGGACATAAATTAAAAATAAAAATAAAAGACACAAGAAGAGGGTCTACCTCTAAGACTGAAATATAAGTCAGACTTAAGGAGGCTTAGACTTGGAAGAAAGAAAGTAAATTATTACAGCACAGTGTGAAATCCGCTGTGATAGGCATGAAAACCACACCCTAAATAAAGGGCAGAGCTGAAGTCAAAGTTCAGGCACTTTCAGCACCTGTTGTCAGGAGAAATGGGCAGGTCTTTCTATTCACTTGCATTACACTTAGATACTCAGGCAAACTATAAATTTTGAATAGAATATTTCAGTTGGAAGAGACCTAAAATTATCATCTAGTCCAGCTGCCTGACCTCTTCAAGGGTGTCTAAATTTGAGTCTAAAAGGAGAATACTGATATAAAAAGAATCTTAAACTTGACTGCAGGACCACATACTTGTAAACTAATGCCACCTGTACAAATTATGTTGGGCTGATGGGCAAGGGAATGCAACAGAGGAAGCTGCATTAAGCATTACAAAAGCAGAAAGACACAGGAGGAAGGTGAGAAGCCAAGTTTTCATAATATATTTTCATGCACACAGGTATGTATGAAACCTATACAATCAAGGAAACAATCACTGTAGTGGCAGCAGACACAAGAAACCTCTTGGTTCTTGTGGAAGAGACTGGGAAGGCTATGAAGTTGAAAAATGAGAAATCAAGTATTTCAGAGGGGTATGAAGTATAGATCTCTTTTTTTTTTTTTTCTTTTTTTCAAGATATTGGATCAATTTGCCAGAGAATCTTTCGCTAGATCACCCAGCAAGAAAAATACCTTCAAGTCGATTTGAGCAAGCACAAGACCTGGCTAAAGACACATCCTGAAGAACCACTTATAGTTACTGCACACTTACATCTATTATTCTTGCCAGACAGGAAAAGGCTAAAAAAAAATTCACCACAACTTTTTCCTCTAGAAATACTAACTCTAAAAAAAAAAAAAAAAAAAAAAGAAAATGAGGAAGCTGAATGAAAGGAAATTATACAGAACTGAAAAAGTAAAACATTTGCAAGCAGTCTGGGACCTCTTGAAACACGTCAGGTAGCAGTACCTGTCACTGTCCAGAGCAGCAATGGGTTCTGGTGTCTGTACTCATCAAGCTGCTGCTACTGTGGACACAGTCTGAGCTTTTACTCACAATCTGCCATTGAGAAAGCCTGGGAGGACGACTCTGTTTCATTGCTGACATTCTCACAGAATTAAGTATTAGACTAGGTGCACATTTGCTTTGACACGTTGCACCATTTCAATACTCTGAAAAAACTGAAAGCTATCATATGATCCTGAATTTATCCACTTACCTCCCNGTTTCATTGCTGACATTCTCACAGTATCTACCAGTCAGAATTAAGTATTAGACTCGGTGCACATTTGCTTTGACACATTGCACCATTTCAATACTCTGAAAAAACTGAAAGCTATCATATGATCCTGAATTTATCCACTTACCTCCCTCCCCTGTTACTAATGTACCTATTGCACCATGTACAGATTGCACTGCACTGCCTGGACAGGATAAAAAAATCATCTCGTTCATGGTACGGCTTTGTCCCGACAACCACAACTGCAGTTACGGTCACTTGAACTGCTCATTTTTTAATAACCAAGTTATTTTTAAGGTACTGTCTCTGTTCTATTCAGATCCTATTTGCCTGAACAAGTCTCAGACAGTTTTACCCTTTTGCTCTTATGCTGTAAATCCAAAGAAATCTCAAGAAAATTGCCCTCAATACGGAAATAACTCCAGGTTTTATTTCCTATGTGTATAGATGCACTGCAAGAGCACTGTGCTTGTTGGTCCATCTCTTTCCAAGATAATTGTTTTGATGATTTTAATGAACAAGTAGTTCAGCAACAAAAGCAACAAGGTGAGCATCCTGGCCAAATTCCAACTCTTCAGCATTTCCTGTAAGCCTTATTTACATCACATATTCATCCACCTTGCTAACACTATTGATTGGTCAAATACACGTGTAGTCAGCACCAATGTAATTGATTTATAGATTCATCTGCTCACCTTCTTCCCCAGTTATGAATATACCTATTGTACCATGTGTACCAGATTCTAATTTCAACATTGCTTAAAAAAAAAAATCAAACAAACACCGCACAAAACTAAGTATGTTCATAACATTTTGAGATCCTTTCCAGGCAGCATAAGACAATCCCATTCATACTATTCCATTATCCCAAATACCACAATTATTAATATGCAACTACTTCACTGTGTTCAAGTAGCAAACCCATCACCTCAGCATACATTGCTTTACAAAGCAATACATCTTTTGTGGTTTATTGATTCTGATATCATTATTATTCATTATGTACCTAAATGTTTAAATACCATCAAAACCCTGTAAATTACAAATGCTAAAGGGTTAGTGACACTGAATGGAAATCACAGGTTACTTATTTTAACAAATCAGAAATAATCAGGAAAAAGCAGCTAAAGTAGATTCTAGGCTTTTTTATCTTGTAGAAAAAGGTAGAGTTACCACTTTGGATACGATTCTAAGGCATACTTCAGATTTTAAAGACGTTTCCCTCTAGCTAAAACTCTAAGTGCACAAACCGCTATTCATCTGCTTTCTTCCATCCCATATTGCAGAAGCTGACAAATGGAATACAGAAAAGACAGGGTTTGATGATCTCTGTGATTATAAGATAAGCATAGAGGGGCTTCTTTCCTTACAGCTTTAGGATTTTTTCAGTTTGGTGTGAGCCATGCTTCATTAATGCAAGTCTGTTCAACATGAGGACAGAGTTTCATCCCCAGCCCTACAGCCATGGGTCAGCTGGTTCGTTTTTACTGTACCAGAGGCAATGATTACCATCAATGACAACAGCTACTTAGATATTGAGATCTTCTCTGTTACATCAAGTTTTAACAGTTTTCCACCTCTTAGCTTTTTACTCCAATTCTATTGCTTTACTCTTATTTTCTAAGCCACTAATAATTGCCATTCCTTCCTCATCTCAGAGCAAATGCTGTCTGTACAGTACCTTGCTATGGACACTGGCTGCAACCCACACGTGCCCATCTAGGAAAGCTGCTCAGCACTCAATCCAGTATTCCTCTTTTCTCTGCTCACACATTGAAAAACCCTCTGCATTGTGGTCAAATTCACATTCTAATTCTGGAAAACCTACTTCAGCAAAGGCACAGAATTACCAGTGTGACTGGGTGAGACACTGACAGAGAGCAGCAGCCACTGGATTGGCATCACAAAGCCCTGCTGCCTGCAGAGACCAGAGTCAGGCCTGGCTTGACTGCAAAATACTGGTGACAGCTCCTGGCACAAGCAGAACTTCTTCCACATTTTTACTGCCTCTTTCCACTCAGTACATTGCTCAACAGACATCACTCACGGCGAGAGCAGCAGGCTGCCAACCTGCACACAAATAAGCCATGAACACCTTCCTGGTTTAGCTCTCTAAAATGCAATGTAATCTCCATAAATTCCTCTTTTTGAACAGCTTCCTCCTAACCTTTACTCTTCTCTGCTGCTTTCTCCATCAAAATGTTGTCTTACCCCACTCAAGAAATATACACTTTATAGCATTTTACTGAGTAGTGAACTTACATTTCCATTATGTAAAAGTGTAATAAGGTGTCATTTGTCCAATTTTAATTCTCCATGGAACTGCTAGACCAACTCCTCAGACGGACAGAATAAGCAGATAAAATACAGGAAATTAGGAAAGTTGCATTACCAAAGTTACTTCCTCCAATCTATCAAAGCCACTCTCAGGAAAGGTTTGATAAGAAAGAACAGAATCTAAAATTTCACAAAGCAAGACAGGAAATACTAAAAACAAGGTGTGAGTTTCTTTTTTATGAAGAAAAAAAAACAACTAGGAAAAGTGAGGCTACATAGCACTAAACAATTTAAAAGGAACTGGTTGTGTTGCTGCCTACAGTCAGGAAAACTAGGTGATTTGCTTTTCAGAGTAGAAATGGATGTGCCTTTAGTCAGAAAAAACCCAAACTTCTGAATTCCTACCGATGTTGAGGACTGCCTATTGCAGTGTTTTTAGCTAGGAAATTGGCTAGATATTGCATGAAGTTTGGACTGGGGAGAAACAATGACCCCTTCCAAATATCAGAACTCCCTGCACTTACTACAAGGAGAATTATTTAAGCACAGTTAAGTAGGACTCAAAGTCTCTCAATCTTATTTTCCCTTAATGGAAGTGGCAGCATTCCAAACAAAATCTATACCTTTAAAAGAGCTCAATTAATTTTCAACATGTTAGTTAAGTTCAATCTCAACCCCTGTATCTGCAGCTGCAGTCTGACTTTGAAGACCAGTAGCATTTTTCTAAAGCAATGCCCTCTTTAATCCTTGCATTGTGACCTCCCTTGAAGGCCACCTTCTTCTTATTGCCAGTTTCTAGCATTGTGCATCAGTATTCCACTGGGTAACCAGAACAGCTATTAATGCTAATAAGCCCAGACAGGAATACACGTTTGTTCTAAAGAGACAGTAACTGCATGACAAGTAATAGGATGAGACATAGAGGATTGCTGCATCCTGGCTTTAAAATGCAAAATACAGAAACACATACTCTGCAGCCAAAGTGAATTAATTCACAGGAGCAGCGAAGTATCACAATGTCTTATCAGGATGCAAGTGCTTCTTACAGATGCATTCTGGTGAATAGCACAGGATGTGAGCACGCTGAAGCACACCACTTAGCAGCAGATTGCATCCTGGCCCCAGTGCAAGCTGCACTGCTCTTCCCTCTGAGCACTGACTGCATTCCTTGCAGCTGGCAGGACTCAGTATTTATTTCTCAAGTTAGGATTCAGTCTCCATGCATCTCTGAAATAACTAGACTCAGACAACAGCTCAACAGTACAGTTCCTCTTTTGAGGAAAGGTATCCATAAGCAATATTACCTGGGCCAGTACAAACACTGGAATATTATTCCTGTTGAAATGAACAAACCATCACAGGAAAATTCATAATGGACATTCTGCATGAAGATTCTTACAAAGACCATTTAAATCAGTCTGGTTAAATCTCATTGTCCACAGACACTAAAAAAGGGTGACTATCAGAGCTAGGTAACATTTATAAATTTGATTTTCTCTTTAAGAGGATAACAAAATCAATAAGATGTGTGGCTAAACTACTCTGTTCTGAATTTAAAACCAAGACCCAAACAGACCAGCCAGTTCTACTTTACCATTGAATTAAGAAAAAAGGCAAAAACCCCATACATACACCTTCTTAGAATCCAACAACTGATCATGCAATACTCACACAGCTTAAAAAGGTATCAAACTATATTATAGACAATCATTTGCCTTCAGTTCATTAAATCCATGGCCTGTATAAAGCTAATCCTTGTTCTGAAGAACTTCCACTCTAGAAGCAAGGCAAAGTTGAAGAAATATATGAAATTTACTCACATGGTTTTCCACTAATCATGCAATGGCTTCTGTTATCCAAAACAAGCAAAAATCCAAGGTTTAAAAAAATAAGGAATCATTCTAGCAGCCCAGGGATAAGGTAGCACAAGAACAGGAGTAAAGGTGAGGGCAGAAATGAAAAAAAAGTTAGTAAAATCCAACCACAGTACAAAGAGAGGACTGAAATGAAAATAAAACATTCAAGACAGATCAGAGCTGATACAGATCAAAAATACATGTTGAAATTTGCATAAGATCTGGCAGAAGTACTATGCCCAGTGGAAAACTACACACTTCATAGGCTGATTCAACAACTAGCTGACATAAATACAGAATTCCTGAAGGATACCTTGTTTATATAATGTCCAGAAGCTACATCCAACAAGCTAATAACCAATCAAAGACAGGAGTATGAATACCAAAGGAAGCTCACATGAGCAAGCATTTCTGTCTTTTCTTCTGCAAAAATCCTTCCTCCATGGCCTTTGAGATACCCTTAAAATTCACAACATAACCAAAGTTACCCAACTTGCTTCTGGGGGTTTTCTCAAGCCTAGCTTATAAATTAAAGTACTTCATGTATTTAACTTTCCACACAATATGACAACCATATACCCACTAAGCCTACCAACCACAGGAAGGAGGGAAGGTTGGGATCTCTGTTTGAACAGATCTGCAGTTCAGGCATATGAAGTTGTTAAGTTACTGTGGTGGGTTGACCCTGGCTGGTGCCAGATGCCCACCAAAGCCACTCTATCCCACCCACCTGCAACTGGAGAGGGGAGATAAAAATATAACAAACATATCACAAAAGGTTTATGAGCTGAGGACAGAGAGAGATCACTCACCGATGGCCAACACGGGCAAAACAGACTCAACTTTGGGATGTTAACTGAATTTATTACCAACAAATATTTAAAAAAAAACCAAAACTAAAGCAAAACACCTTTCCTCTACCCCTCCCTCCTTCCCAGGCTCTACCTCTGCCTCACAAGCAGCGCAGGGACTCGGAGAATGGGAGTGACAGCCAGTTCATCACATTTTTTTCTGCCACTCCTCAGGAAGAGGAGTCCTTCCCCTGCTCCAGCATGGGGTCCCTCCCACAGCAGACACTTCTCCACGAGCTTCTCCCACTCGAGTCTCCCTACAGGCTGCAGTCCAAGGGCTGTTCCAGCGTGGGTCACTTTTCCGTGCGGTGCAGTCCTTCAGGAATGCTCCAATGTGACCCCACGGGGACACAAGTCCTACTCGGAAATGTGCTCCAGCACGGGCTCCTCCCTGCCAGGAGCCTGGTCCAGGGTGGGCTTCCCACGGCCTCACCCCCCTCTCCTCAGCATCCCCTTGCTCCGCTGTGGGGCCCTCCAGGCGCTGCAGGTGGATCCCTGCTCCACCACGGACCCCTCCCTGCCAGGAGCCTGGTCCAGGGTGGGCTTCCCACGGCCTCACCCCCCTCTCCTCAGCATCCCCTTGCTCCGCTGTGGGGCCCTCCAGGCGCTGCAGGTGGATCCCTGCTCCACCACGGGCCTCCCTGGGCCGCAGGTGCCTCACCATGGGCTGCACGGGAATCTCTGCTCCGTGCCTGGAACAGCTCCTGCCCCTCCTCCTGCACTGAGCCAGGTTTCTCTCACACACTTTCACTCCACTCTGGCTGCAGTTATATCTGCACAATATCTGGTTTCCTTTTTAATGATGTTATCCCAGAGGTGCTGCCACTGTCACTGATGGGCTTGGCCTTGGCCAGCAGTGGGTCCATCTGGGAGCTGCTGGCATTGGCCCTGTTGAACGCAGGGGCAGCTTCCCACAGAAGTCACCCCTTTAGCTCCCAACCTGCTACCAAAATCTGCCCACAAAAAGCCAATACAGCCACATTCCCATAAGAAGAACGTTCTGCCTTGTCAGTTGTCACCTCTGAATGCCAAACTCCACACTAACAAGAATCTTTTAATGGGGAGAGAAAAAACCCAACGTAATAAGTCAATATTGTCTGCTTTGTTACCACTTACATTGTTCGGGTGTTCCATGCAAACTATTCCATCTACACCATCAGTACAGAATTTGGGAAACTCCTGACTTCAGCATCAACTTCTGAAGTTTTTAAACCAGTAAGTAGTAGAACAGGCCAATAAAATCTAATCAAAGAATAGAAGAAAGTAGGTTTTGCATTTATTCACAAAAGCCAATTTCCAGTGCCTCCCTGACATGCCCTGACAAAAAACCATGGTAATTTTTAGTTCAAACGTAGTCTCTAGAAATAAATCAGTTCACTATCTACTTATATCCCTTCACTGAATTCCTTTTTTACTTCATTGCTTCTTTTCTCACTTCTAAATATATCCTGGCCTCACATACACTTAATATATCTGGAAGTTACCTTTTTCCACACAAGCTAAAAACATCATACTTTCTTCACTGGATGATCATATCATCTTACTGTACCAGACAGGGAATATTTTTTCTATGAATACAGGAAGGGAAGCCCATTATGTATGCTGTAAGGCTGGAGAAACAGGATGCTGCCTTCATTTTCACACAATCACCAATTTAAACAGTGCTAACGCTTTTTAAATTGCTGTGCCAGATAGACATGTTGCTATAGCTTTGCACCAAAAATATTTAATCATGTATAAGGTACCAAATGCAAGCTCTCACTCAGGCTATTCCATGTTAGAATTAGTTACAGAATTAGCTAGCATTTTAGAAGGAAATATTCTTTCCCTTTAGGAAATCACATTAATTTATGGCAACAGCTTGCTGACTTTGGGATATCCACATTTTTTCAGTGTTATTGGTCTCGCATTTTAAATAATTTATTAACTGGCTATAGATTTCTGTAATTTGTAAGAAATACAACTCCTCTGCCACAGTTCCACCTGCTCTTTTCAGAACAACCAAAATAGGAAGTTGACATTTCAGATAATTTGCAGGCTGCATTTTTACCAAAACAAAAGGGAAAAGAAATGAAAGCTCACACTTCATCATCTTAATCATAATATTAAGAAAATACCTGGGATCAGTTGAAGAAGCAACTGTAGCAGTGTTACTACAGAATGCCAGGGCAATTCCCACAGCAGTTCTGTGGAACAGCCTCTGGAAAAGTCCTTCTGTTTATAAGGAAAATATAAAAGGTTGTGATGTGGCTTAACCTGCAGCCCAATAACAATTTATTTCAGAGCATTCAGTCTGAAAAGCAGACTCATGTCCAAAGCTTTATGTGCCCGTGTAGCACTTCAAGCACTTCTGTAGCAAAGAGCAGTTAAAGGAAACAACACACATTTCTCCCTTCTGGGCCTAGTCTTTATGAAGCAGAAAAACCAGAAAAATAAAGCATCTATAAAACACCGCATTTCTTCACTAAAATAAATTCCACTGAGTGCCTGTGGTACTTTCCAAGTCCCTTCTACCTGCCTAAACTCAGCCCTCATTCTCTATTAACATTTACATATAGTTCCCTATATGTCCATTAACATCACAGTTTCGTTTACAGGACCTCAAAGAAAATGAATTAAAATTAATTTTACAGTATAATTTGGTCATAATAAAAATCCACAGAGTTTTGTGTAACCACCTAAACTAGTAAAACTGAAATCTTAGAAGAAACTGTCGAATACTTAGAGCTATCTGGGGACACTCACAGTATCTAAGAGATTATTTCCTTCCTTTAGCAGTTTGTGCAATAGGGGTGCTGCCCTATAGGCAATTTATAATTAATTCAACTCTGCAGGAAATTTCAGTTTCTTGAAGCAGTTCAACTAACCTACATAAGCCCTTCCCTCCAGAACAGTGTTTCATTTTCTAGCTTTATTTTGAGCTAAATGTTTCCCTTGAGTACTCCTACTGGACAACTGTATTAATTTCAATTAACAATTACCTATCTGCTAAAATTATCAGAATATACATGAGGGAATAAGTAATAACAAAAGCATAACTTCCAGTTGCAATCCTGCTTCCCATGCATGCAGGTATAGATTCGAGTAGAAAATAAAGGAAAAACTAAGACTTATTTTCTACATGTGTAAAAGAAGTAAAAAAATAAAGCTATGCACTGCAAATAAGCAGGACATGATACACTTACTACTGAGACATCTCCATGATTAATTTTTCTCACTTGCAGAGCAGCCAGTCATCAACTTCCAAATCAGTCTAGCCACAGTCTAAGTGCAGTGCACTATTCCTTTCACTTGTTTTCCTCTGTTCTGCTTTTTATATTAATTGATCTCCCAGTTTTGTGCAGTGAGACAACTGAACGACTAATCCAATAAGAACATCTGAGTGAGTAGGAAGCTATAGCCAAGTACCATACATGCTACAAGAACACTTGAGGGAAAAAAGGCATTGTTCCATCACAGGGTTATGCATTATAGGGTCAAACAAGAAGTGAAACAGTTAGCACAGAGCAGAACACTATTCAGACTTCTCAAGGGCAGTGCAGTTCCCACAGCAATCAGTCATTTAAAGGTGATGCATAATCTACACTGACAAATCCTCTGAACACTTAGACAAGAAACCCATGAAACATCCTTTCAGTTTGGAACCCACTTGTTCAGAGACAGCTGTGTCCTCCAAGAACTATCAGGGGAATAAAAATAAATCCATACTGCCTAATGGAAGACAAGATATATTTAAAAATATAATCAACAATGGAAAGCAATATGAAAATTCTGGAACAACAGGCCTCTGAGACTCTCAAATGTGACAAGTAGCTGGAAATCATGCTAGTAGGTCCAGGAAAGACCTGCATGAACAGAACCCAGAATGAGTCTAGCTCAGCACAAGAAATTATTTCTTATCCTTAATACTGACCCTAAAGCAAATATGAAAGATAGCAACAACAGCAACAGTAGCAGAGATGCTGACTGCCCAACCTCAATAAAAGCAGGAACACAAGACATCACTCATGTACCACATTCCTTTCAGCCTCCCTTTGATTGGTTTTTATTAGCTGTCTAGAGGAACAAGCCTTGGCCCCTTGTTCCCACTGCAGCCCAGTTGCACAGCTGAAGGATGGACATCTGCCTCTCCAGACCCTCAAAACTCTCACTGATCCACATAGAAGACGTTTTTTCTGTGATCACAAAGAGTTCTAAACATCTGTGTGTTTTCAGAAGAACAAAAAAGCAGATGTCATCTACATGAGGCAGCAAGAATGACAAGACAGCAGGACAAACGCAGCAAGATGTAAAATTGTTCAAGAGGACACCACTGTACTCCAACCTTAGAAAAACAAACCCAGCTACACCTTACAAGACTACATAAGAAGGAAGCCAATGTAAAAAAGTTTGGTTAAAAATGACAAGTTCAGTGTCACAACTAAATGAAAGAGATGAAAGTAGTACATACATTCTTTAAAACAGTATGGTTTTCACCAAGTTAATTTCCCCTTAGAGACTGATGCTTTCCAACCCATGACTTTAGGCACCAAAAAATCATAACAAAGATCAGGCAATTAAAACTAATAAATTTCAGCTATGTTTAGGAATCAAGGCCTGCTCTCCAACACGTGAAAAATGCAGAGTATAGCCCTTCTGCAAAAAAGGAACGTAAGTTATGTGGATACCCTTAACAACTGTGTTAAGATTTCTCCAAACCATAGCTAATTAAAAACTGAACAGTCCAACCAATCCAAGCACTTAAAACTTTCAGTCTACTAATGTAGTTACCCTTGGCACATTCCTAACACTAGGCAATTCAATTCTTTTTGCAGAACTAAGGGATCTCAGAAGTAAAATTAATACAGAAAATTAACTGTCAGAAGCATTATGCTAGGATTTCCTTCAAAATTATTGATGCTTCCTTCCAGAAATCTGAATGAATGAAACATGTTTCTTTATTTGCTTTTGTTCCTAATGACATGTGTAGCCCATAAGGCAACATCATTCATAGCTTCAGTCCTCTCGTAATAGCCAGATCTTTTCACCCATTGAAGTAACTGCCTTGTTCTTTTTTAGAGATGATAATTCAATTATTCTAGGTTTTTCTTTCACAAGACATTTCCATTTGGACAATATTGCCTTTAAGTCTTCCCATAAATTAACACCAATAAAATTACCTTTTAAAGAAATTAAAAGTATTCAGTTGTAGGAGGACAGATAGGAGCAAAAATTAGGTCAACTAAACTAGGTCATCCATTTATACCTCTGTTTATCTGGTACCTTTTGGGAAACCTATTTCTCTACTTGATCTTTTTAGCTGTGTAAGAATTTTTTCATTCTAAAGCTGATGACAAAAGGGTAGCTAGAACAAGGCCCTCAAGGACACAAGCAGTAACTTTCTACGCAAAGCTCACAGTTCCTGAAACATCTTGACCCCACTATTCAGAGATACTTTAAAACAAGTTTCCAACCCAGAATGACAGTTCTAAAGGCCAACAGACTTGACTGTGCTCTTAGAGCTCTTTGCTCAGCTTGCTGCACTCTCAGCTTCTCTGGTAAAGCTACTGGCTTTGCACTCATTGTCTCAGCAGGATTGGGGCTGAACACACTTTGGTTTCTCCAAGATGCAGAGGGACTCCAGACAGAACTCCAACAATACAGTCACTCTCTGGGGCTCCAGGTTCTGGATCAAAAACTCCACAGCCATACCAGAGTGCTCTCCTTTCATAAACACATTCTGACTGCTCAAATTTGAACAAATAATTCACAAGTTCTTTATATTAGGGAGTTTTTTGTCAGATGAAGCAGGAAAACAAAGAGCTTAATCTCTCTGCAACATTCCCATGCTAGTAAACAGAAATAGAAATGCATGTCCATGCTTCATTTAGGGAAAACACACATAGCTAAGTTATCCAAGCCCATGCTGTCCTAACTGTGGCAATGGTGGAGGACAAGAGCCTGAGGAAAATACCAGTGTGCAAACACTGCACTTCCTAATGGCACAAAAAGCTCCTGCTCTACCTGATTAACTTGTGCTTTACTCAGGTCCATAGCTGACCTTTAACACTGATGCCTCTCCCTAAATGAAGGCTGTTTTATAAGACCAAGAAAAAAACACCCATCATCTCCTTCTGATTTTGGTTCTACGAAATCATACTCAGGGTACTCCTACAGTTTCACCCTTTCCCAACACCAACAAATGCATTACTATCTTCCCTGTGCCAAAATGTCCTTTGTACTAAGCATACTACAGTAAAACTGTAGCAGTACATAATGCAAAACCCACAAATATTAAACAGTAACAGTGAAAAAGATAAAACTAATTTCTGTTTATTACAAACCAATGGCTTTAAGAGATTAACATAGAAGCCTCAGACTTTTGTTGCACTTATGATCAACAAATGTACACATTAGATAATCTAAATATCTGCTTAACCTTCCTCTGCTTGCAAAGCTGGTAACTTACATTTAGCTATAATGGCATCAAGGAAAAACATCCTGAACCTACTGCAATTTGAAAGTAAATTACATACAGTCCAAACCAAGAAATTCATATTATAGATCAGTGACACATATATGCAGAGTAGTACACAGACATACAACCATACATACACAAATACATGAGCATGTACACAGAGCTATAGATTAGGGTCTACAGTAGATGAACTATGGTCACATGAGACACATCCATATGTAAGTACTGATACATATCTATATATATATATGTATAACTAAGTACAGCAAAAGGTGCTGCAGAATTGAGGTAAGAATGACAACAAAGCATGTATTTGACATGCTATTTAAATGATCTGGAGTGCATGTAGTACACCAGTGCAATGTCAACATTATCATTTGCTCCTCCTGAAAGATTCTTTAACATTCTGCAAAATCCATACACAACCCTTTATTCCCTAAGAACAGTAGACTTACACACTACTGTCTTTGGAAAATGAGCAAACAGAACTTATTACCACACCAGCTATTTGACACAACCCAGAACATTGCCTAACTGACTTGGTCTAGTTTCATGTGCCTGAAAGAACTGCAATTTTAGGCAGATTTTGCAAGTTCTTATACCCCAGGGTGACTACAGCAGCTTTGTGGCTATATTCAACTGCCTCCATGAAAATTCAGAATGGCATCTTTGAAGAAACAGAAATGGCACTCATTTCCTCAGAAGGGGACAAAAAAGCTGATTATTTAAACTGAATGGTCGTTCGTGTAAAATTGTATTTTCATATAACATTTAATGAACAGTATTTCACAAAATTTCAGGAGCCTCTGAAGCCTGGGTTTCCTGAAATGACTGTTCAGTCACATTGTTCCAACCAGATTTAGTCCATGTAAAAGAAGCTTTATGAATGGCTTGGATGACTATAACCACACACAATGAAGTAATGTGTTGGTGTGTGTCCCCCACATACAAATTAAACAGCATCAGATGAAATACAGTCAATGGAAACAAAACTTTAAAAATACATTTACACTCCAATTTAAGCATAATATGAAAGGTGACTACTAACAGATCCATTATTTAACCCTGAAATGATAAAAAGGCACAAGGCATATCTGAAGTGACAGTTGTCTATGACCTATTAACACATTGCTAAGAGCAGAGTTCCTTATAACTGCTCAGCTGTATAACACACTTAGGGGTCATCTTCTCCAAGGCAATTATCTTTCTATCACACATTAGGGAAAATAAGTGCTCCAGATTGTAGATGTTTGTTCAGAAGCATCTGATTTACAAGAATACCATGCAAATCTGTGCTTACACCAGTTAAATCTTGGTTCTGAAGTTTCAAGAAACAGTTTATCATCTAGTTGATTGTACCAAAGTGTTTATCCCAGTTTAACCTTTACAGATACAAAGAGTTGCTCTTTTAAAAACAGCATGCATTTTATAACATATATATGACAAAGCATTAGTGTTTCTAACTGGGTACAACAAGCATGAAACTCATTAAACAAGTACTAGAAAACATCCCTCCCAAATATGTCTATACAATGGGATCTCTAAAAAAAATAATGCAGAGATATACATTTTTAATCTTTTTTTACTAAGTTTCCAAATTATATGCTTGCCTTACAAATTTGAAAGATATCTTCACACATACTCAAGAGGTGCACTAATAGTATTGGAATTAAAAAGGCTTATGCAAATGCACATTGATACACAGACAAGGTTTTAAGAGGCATTTCTGAAGTGCTACAGTTGAATACAGTATTTCTGGTATCCTTAATGGTACTTCAGAATCAGGACAAAATCTATGTCATGACTGGCATCAGTACATGGGCTTTCACTATGCATCTTTGTAATTTTTTAATCAGTGATTTAGAATAGTGTAGATTGCTAGTTCGTTTTCAGTAGCCTTCAGGCATTTTAGATATTGTGCCTTTTCCTGAAAAAAAAAAAAAAACCAAAAAACCAAACACCAAAACAAAGACAAAACCCTCAAAAAACACAGAAAGCAAGTTTGATGACATCTGGTATAGCATGTCTTATGATCAGAACATTTTATCCTTAGAAGTCAAGCACATTCCAACCCCCATGTATTAAAATAGCATTTTCATAAAACAATGAATTAGAAGCACTTAAATATAAAAATGTCAAAAATAAAACCAACAAGAGGTAAAAAGCACAGAAGCTATTTTTTACCTGTTTCAAATCAGACCCATTCAAATTCCTTTTCATACTTCAGAAAACTGCACCTTAAGTACTTTACTGTCTTCAAACCTAAAAGTTTCAGCTTTGATTGAACAGAACACAGATACACAATGTTCAGTTAAGTTACCTGTGCCATCTTGAATGAAAGGTATAAAGAGATCTGTGACTAGATGCAACAAAGTTGATTACAAAAGTCATTATTATTTAGACTGATGATCTAAGACAGGATCATTTTGACACCACTACCTCCAAACAGCAGCTGAGTCCCCTACACAGCACCCCTCACAAAAAACCCACTCTCAGCAATTCACTGTATTCCATGACAGCAGATCAGACAGATAGATAACTCAAAAGATGAAGCTAGACTGTCATACAGCACAAAACAATTGAAACCTGGTATCTGCTTTTTGAAGGTTCATATTTCAGTTCTCCTATAACGATGGCAACCTACATCAATCAAGAGAGTGCCAGAATGCTTTTGTCAAGACTATCGCATAAGAAAACAAAATGTATTAATTGCAGATGAAATAAAATAAAAAAAGAAATGAGCAAATAATATTTATGGAGGTCTTTCTAAATTCTAGAATCCAGAAGAGCTGTTTTCTTTGCCTCCATACAGAACTTTGATTTCCAACCCTTGTTTGATGTAAGACACATGTTCATTACAGAAAATCAGAACCTAGACCTTGCTGGCTGTATTCATACAGCATGAAACACCAAGAGGAAGTAATCTATACTTATTTCCCTCTGCCCAAATAACAGTGTCAGCAGAAACCAAGAAAAAAGTATATTCCTAGATGTACTGCAACCCTAGTAGCAAAATCCTAACCCATATTATTTTAGGAAAAGGCCCACTTGCCCCCATACCCACATACACATGATTACTGGCAGGGCATATAGACATGTCTGTCCTGTTTTCAAACTATTCACTTCATTTAATCCTAATTGTGCACGCCCAGAATACTGAAGTGATCTACTGAACAGTCCTGCTTACCTCCTATTGCAAACTAATTAAAATCATTTCCAGTAACAAACTTGCCACTGGTGCCCAGATTATAGAATGTACCTTGTTATCGGGGGGAGGTGGGGTGGGTAATAATCGACTTTCCACCCTCCAAGAGGAAGTAGTTTCCAGGTATGTCAATGGCATTATTAAATTGTAGTCTTAGTCATCTACACTCTGGACTTTCAGTAGCAACCAGCCAGGCTTATCAGCCTACCTGTGCACACCTCTAGCTTCTCTACCCTCTCCCCCAGCACTCCCTGGCACCCACCAAGCACTTTCGTTCCTTCACTCAGGCCTATATACAACTCAGGCCTATATACAACTCTCTAAGCCTATTACTCCACACATTCAAAGGCAGTAAAGAAGCATTTCATTTGCATTCACCCACTATTCCATTCATATTTTAGATTCCATTTTGACTTGGAAATGAAGTGATGAGTAACAGCAAGTCCTATTCCACAAACTTGCTACTGTTTAGCAGGACGGTACATCCTACACTTGATGAGAAAATACAACTTCCTCCCTTCTTGCTCCCCCTCCCAAAAATCTAAGTCTTAAAGTAAACAGAATACTGAAACTTGTATTCCCTTCACCTCTCTTTTCTCCTCCTTTTTCAATCATTTTAAAGAGCACCTAAGCATGGCTCTGTTAAGCCAACCAACTATACCCCAAAACACCCCCACATGTTCACAGCGAAAAAAAATTAAAATCAGCAATTATGATTCTTGTCACCACACTAATCTGTATCTGCTTTACTACATAAAGGTGAATATTAGAGCTGACAATCAGCATCCTAGTTTCCTGGTTTTCCTTTAATTTACAATGCAAACAAATATGAAAGTTTGAAATGCAAAGTATTAAGAGGACAAAAGAAATTTGAACACAATTCTCTCCAAAATATTTAAGACTGTTTGAGGTAATACATCTCTCTCCTGAAATGCCTTGCCCATTAGTTCCTATAGTCCTATTTTCCCATTTTTAGCAACATTCTCTTTTCTTGCTGCTCCAGGAAAGCAATGGGAAAACTCACAGCCTATACAGTTGAAAGCTATAGAAACAACATGATGTCAAACAGAGAAATTGAAACAAAGATGTTTTTTCATACAGAGATGCCACTCCTTCAAGGAAAGGATGATAAAAATAGGTATTGTATACCATCTGACTATAACAAAGCTGAAACAGTAGGATATTTATCAGACATGAAATGGTAAAAGTGGGTTAGGAGATCTAGCACAAAGTATTTAACATAAAGTTTATTAAAAAGTCCCACATTTTGCACTAGTCTAGGGTAGTGTAGATGCACCACATCCTTTCTGTAAAGTACATATAATTTACATGAACAAGGACCATCGGTATAAGGCAAAATGTCAATCTGTGTTAAACAGCAATTATATTACTAAAACTATCACTCCATGAAACGCTTCTGTCCAATTCTGTAACCTTTAAGCCCTCCTGTGAAGATTTGGTAGGGTGCTATCGCTCCAATGCCGTTCTTCATTTTGCACAATTCTCCCTTCCTTTCCCACACGTTTCAGCAGCATACTTTTAGTATTTGCAAAATCCTGCCCAAAGAGCGTGGCCGATTTCCCACGGGCTCCCTCCCCACCCTGGATGAACTCGTTACTTCCCAAAGTCCATTTCCTCTTCCACCGCTGGACCTGCCAGCGCTCCCAGCGCCCCTCCGCCTTGCGCAACATCCGCGGCCTCCTCCCCACATTTCACACAATCCCCCATGCGACACTTACATGGAGATTTTTTATTTTTTTTGTTCCCAGACCACTAGCACAGGCTGACAGCTTAAAGGGGTAACGATGTGCTTTTAATCCCGAAGAGCGACACATAATAAAAGGAGCTACAAAGCACTAACCCGCTCTCCTTCAGCTCTTCTGTGGGTCGAACCGCATTTTGATATGAAGTATTTAAATGAGATTGACAAGTGCCAGCAACATCTGCCCAATCAAAATTATTGTTCATCGCTCAGACCAACCAATTCAAAAGATAAAACTCCCGAGATATTTTAACAGCCCGATTAAACAGCAAAAATAAACCAGGAAAAGCACTAATTCTCCAACATATTTTTTTTCCCCGAGCGCACACGTTAACCAAAGGCTGCCGGTGAACTGATCTGGAAGGAAGAAAGGACGAGGGATACAGGCAGGGCTGCGATGGGGGATGGGAGCGAAGGGGGATGTTAGGGAAGGGAAGATGAATGTTCCTCCAAGGACTATCAATACATTTAACACATCTCCTCGGAAAGAAGTGAAATCTCAAGCAGGCAGCTACAGGGACAGATAATAGGGGAAGGAGTGCCCGATTATCCCCAGCTGACATCATACACGGCAACCCTGCAGAAAAGGGGCTGTAAGGGCGAGGAAGCGCTCGCAGCTCCCCCGCCCGCCCGAGCCGCCTCTGTCCCCTTTATGTGCTCAGGGAAGCGGCGGGGCGGGTGGACGAGGAGCCTCCCGGTCAATTTTGCAAGAGCCCATCACCCACCGGCTCCCCAGGAGCGGGGCAGGGCCGGGGCCGCGGTGACAAACCCCCCGGGGATGGGGGGCAGGAAGCGGGTGAAGCCAGACGG